>JAJPUD010006185.1:113214-136853 GCA_023553655.1 Myrmecobius fasciatus
GTGTGTGTGTGTGTGTGTGTGTGTGTGTGTGTGTGTGTGTGAGTGAGAGAGAGAGAGAGAGAGAGAGAGAGAGAGAGTCTGTCTCTCTTTTTCTGTCCATATTTTTCTCTGTCTCTGTCTACATCTGTCTCTATCTCTGTGTTCTTTCCCTCTCTCCTTTCCTTCTTCCCTCTTTCTCTCCCCCCTCCACTTCCTCTCTCCTCTTCTTCCCTCCCCCTGTCCCTCCCCTTCTCTCTTTTTCTCTTTTCCTGTCTCTCTCCTTTTCTCTTTCCCTCCCTCCCTCCCTCTCTTTCTCTTCCTCCTTTCTTCCCTTTCTCTTTCTATTTCTCTACTCCATTCTCCACATAGCTATAAAGATGACTTTCCTAAATCCTATATAAACTAGATCATGTCATCCCCTTACTTAATAGGATCAAATGATTGGACTTCTTATGCTAGAGGTAGGACATTCAGCAATCACATGTTTTTCAACAACCCGGAGGTATATACCAGATGAAATAATAATTAATAAATTACTGAGAAACTACACTTATATCTTCTACCCCAAAGCTTCACAAAAGGTCCTTTGGAGCCATCCTAGTATCAAAGCTACCACTAGTATAATTGTAACCTCACAGGGAGACTTGCAACCTAAAGTACTCTATGTCTGGAAGTATCAAGAGTGAAAGATTCATCTGAGAAAGTCACAAAATCATCAGAAAGCTCCTTAAAAGCCAAAGGAGTGGAAAAGCAGATAGTAACCAGCATAGTAGTCCAGCTAACACAGTACTATAACACTCACACTTCAATAGATCTAGTAAATGGGTCACTGAGTCAATAACATTCACGTCTTAGATATCAGAGGGGATTCTGAAGCATTCTAAACTCCAAATATCCAAAGAGGTGGAGATTAGTGCAAGAACCCAGGGGACTAGGGCAAAATCAAGTAGTGTTGGTCATCTTAGCCAAAAATATAGCAGGGACCAGAGCCTGACCCTGGCACAAAGCCCTGATTCAGGAGGGAAAAGATGAAGACATGAATGAGTCAAAGAAAACATCATCTGATATAAAAAATTATTGTAAATCCAACTCCATAACAACTGTTAGCAGAGACTCAAAGGAAAAAGATTGGTTTTCCATAAGGATTATGTGGATATCTGGAATACTACATGAATTCCTAGAAGAAATGAAACAAGAAATTAAAAAAAGCAAATAAAAGCTCTTAAACAAAGAATTAGACAGATAAATTCAGAATAAAAATAAAATTTAAAATAAGAAAATCCAGTGTCTAACTGTTACTTCTTGGATCAAAATACAAAATTTCATTTGGTATTCAGAATTCTTTACAACTTGGCCGTTTCCTTTTGTCACAGTCTTTCTAGTCCACCTACCTGGCCTACTATCAGCTTAGCTGATCCCTAGCTAACCAAAGTGACTCCATGTTTGACCAGTGATTGTCTCTGTTGTTCACCAAAAAGTTTCTATGTATCCAAAATAGGCTTAATTAGCCACATTTAGTAAAGGAAAGAAAAGTTCTTTTTATCATAATCAGTTTAATAAGCCTCACAATCCAGGTATACAAAATTAGCATACTTTCTTAATTACAATGCTCTTGTCAAGGTCAACAAGGAAGGGGCTGAGAGTTTGGCATCCAGACCACCCACTGGTTGATTGCCTCTAAGGCACACTTCCCACTCAATTGCCTGTGAATCTGCTCAGCAACAAGAATCAGACATAAGGACAGAGTCTGAGATATTTGAGCTTCCCATTAGATTGTACTTCTGTACCACTGCCTTTGTACCCACAGATCCTTAGGGCTGGGGAGCCACATACTTTCATGCCTGTCAGTAATAAATAGCTTGACTTATGATGCTTTTTCTTGGTAATTCACCCACAATTTACTTACTCTTCTCCAATTGGACAATGAAAGGTTTGACATTTGAGTCAGTGCCTAGAGTGCCCAAAAGTAAAATCAGCTGCCACCTCAGAAAATGAGTTCCTATTTCCACAAGTCAAGTGAAGGCTGGGTGACCAGTCACTGATAACATCATAAAAGGAATTTCTTTTTGGGTATGAACTGGTCAAAATGATGTCTGAGAATTTTTTGAACTATGAATTTCTCTGTCTTTAATCCACAGCTCTTAGTTTCTATAGAAGGTGAGTCTGAAGATGAGACTTAATTTAGGGAGAAAAATGTTACTTTGTGAATGGTACCTGCTTGCATTGCTCTGCCTGAATGTCCTAAGAACTTTGGAGATAGTATTTCAATTATACTCAGGATTGACCCATTATTTCAATCTCTCTGTGAGAAAGGAATTAGGCTACTTTCAGTAAAGGTCATAAAAGCAAAAGCAATTTGACAAAGCATCTGCCAGAATCACAGTGAACCAAGGCCAGATCCAGAAACCACTCATTAGTTTCCTGCTTGCTATGGGAACGGATCTACCTTTCCCACTGTGCTATCCAAGTTCATGTGAACTATATAGTCCCAGTACTAATCAGATAGGGTTTCCTTCTTATTCAAATGGCTAAAAGGTAAACTTTAAAAGCTCTGTTAATTCAAATCCCACAACATTTTCCCCTATTTTTCTAGTCCCATTAAAGACAAACATTTAACAAATCTCAGACTTCTTTTGGGATCTATTGATCTTATTGCCACTGTCTCATGGATTTTCAAGGCACAGAGTCAACAAGGAATATTTGATCTTAGCAGCTCAAACAAGAGTCAGCCTTATTTGCATCATTAGCAATGTACAGAAACTGCTAAAGGCCTAAATAAAAAGAATTCCAGGAGCCATCAACAAATCCAGCACGGGAAGCAATTGGTCAAAGGTGCTGTAATCCAGCACAACTTGGAGATCTTTGTGCACAAAAATTGTGTAAAGACAGAATAATAAGCACTCTGAATTTTAGTCTTAAAAATACAACTGATAATTTTCTTCTGGAATACTTTTAGGGAGATGCCCTGAAATTTATACTACAAAATGGACTTCTGCCTTTAAAAGGGTTGAAGGATTCTTGTGAAGTGGTTTCCTAGTCTGGTTCCACTTATTCAGTATCAATAACTGATCACCTGTATAACACTATATAATATTGAGAGGGATACAAAGAAATAGGAGTAAGCTCATTGAAGGTAGGGACTATTGTTTGTTTTGTTTTGATTTGGTTTGTCATTGTATCCTAGCACAGTGACAAGAACATTAATTGATATTTGTTGAGTTAGAAGAAATCTAATTTTAAGTACCTTTGATGTTTCAATCTAGGGTTTTTCCCTGAGGACTGGGCTAGTCAACTTTGCAAGTATGTATTAGTAACATCTAAAAAGAAAAAAAAAACAAACCGAAACACAACCCACACTTAACACAGGAGGTAGGATCCTAAAATCATGGGATGAATTGCTAAGTTTTTTTCTTTCCACCACCAACTCTTTCTCCTCTCTCACATACATCCAGAGAGAGTTCCAAGTCATTTTCACTTATCTTTATGACAAAATGTCTTTCTGACAAGAAGTTCTCAAATGCAAGACTTGTTGAGTCATTTCAGTTGTGTTTGATTCTTTGTGATCTCATTTTCTTAGCAAGACACTGGACTGGTTTCCAATTTTTGCAGATGAGAAAACTGAGGCAAACAGGGTTAAGGGACAGGGCCACACAATTAGTGAGTATCTGAGGCTGCATTTGAACTAATGAAGATGAATCTTCCTACTTCAAAGTCTAATGCTTTATCTACTGCACCATTCAGCTGCCCTCAAATTCACATATTTGTAATAATTTAAGTATGCTAGCTGCTAACATTTTGTCCTTCAGTGAGACTTATTCTTTTGTTTCTTTCTTCTCTCTCTGTGAGCCTCTTCAGAGACCATAGTTGTGGTACATTGGATAGAATACTGAACAAATTGAAGGACCTTAGTCTGTCAATTCCAGCTGGTTGAGATTAATGTAAATTTGAATGCTGCAAAATTTGATTTAGTGCGATTATAAAATAATGTCATGCTGCATTTAGGGTGAACCATAATTCAATTAATATGATATTATTTGATCAGGGTTTTAATATGCTACTACATTATCAGCCTGAATTTGCCTCTCATGAAGAATGAATGTAATATGCTAAAGCATATCATATTACCAATAGCTATGTTAATTTTTTAAAAATCCCTTAGGAAAATGGCCAAGAGAAAGAATACTTCAGATGAAACCATAGAAGAAGAATCAGAAGAACACAAGAACAATAGTTTGTCACAATATTAGAACAACAATTTAATATATTTGAGTGATATAAATATGGTCATAGTAACTCAAAAGAAGAACAAAATGTCTGAATGCCTGAATTTATGGTCCATAATATTATAAAATACATGGAGAAATAAGAGAAAAATGTATGACTGCCATCAGCTTTTTGTGGTTTACCAACAACTACAAGCAATAGAAGTGTTACAGTAGCAGAGGTGAAGTGTTTTAGCTATGAAAATAGTAATGAAAACCATATTCCTATTAGCAGAACAGCCATTCAGACAAAAATTACACATCTACAATGAAAGAAAATGGAAATGAAATGGATAGTGAAGAAATTGTTAGCAGATGAGAAAACTGAGACAAACAGGGTCACAAAACTAGTAAGTGCCTGAGGCCAAATGTGAACTCATGAAGATAAGCAAATGTTGGTTGATTCCAATGCTTCAAAAACTGAGTTCAATATCATAATGTTAAAATTACTGGAGAAAAATGACCAGTGCAGTAGAGGATGCTCCAGCTAAACATCCTGATGTAGTGAAGAAAATAATTGAAAAGGTGAATACTTTGATCAACAAAAAATTAATGCAGACAAAATAAAGCTATTCTGGAAAAGGATAACTTCTAGAATTTACATTCCCAGGAAAGAAAGAAAAAAATCTCATCTTGGATGCTTAACACTTTTATCCCTAACACAGAAAGGGATGTTAAATTAAAATCAATGTTGGTTTATTGGTCTCAAAATCCTTGAGCTCTGAGCAGATACAACCATTTTTCTCTTCCCATTTTTTGGCAGTCAGGTGAGAAAATTTGGGTGACTGAAGCTGTTTTTGATGACTAGTTTTCAAGTTGTTTAGCCCAGCTGTGGAAAACTATCAAAAAGAAACTATTATCACACTTAAAGCATTAATGATTATAGATAGAGCTTTAAGTCATCCAATTGCATTTGGTTCATAGTGTAAAAATGTGAGCATGCAAATTTACTTGAGATGAGGATAAAGGTTTTTATATCTATTAGCATAGGTAGGGAGATTTTGAGAAAGATGTTTTCATCATATCAAAAGTATAGTCTTATCTTGAGATATGTATTTTATAAGGTTTTTTTGTAATTTTATTTTCTATAACTATTACTTTGTAAGAATCTTGAATCAGAAATATACTTTTCTAAAATTCTTTCCTGTTATATTACATTAATAAGCAAAATTACTGAGTTGGAACAAATTGCCATATTTAACATATAATTACAACTTCATATAGTTAAATTTAAATGATGAAATGAATATATTGTGAAAATTTGAATAATTCATTATTTGAATAATAATTATACTTCATGGAATTCATTATTTGCACTAATCAGGACCTAGCTGTTCTATCTCTGTGACCTTGGAGAAATCATTTAACCTTTGTGGCCTCAGTATGATCATCTATTAAATTAAGTTATTGAAATTAAATGATTTTGAATCTTCTTTTATTTAAATTTTATTTTCAATTTTTAAGCATTCATTTTTCCTCCTCCTCACCTCCCCAAATTCACTGAAAAGAAAGAAGAGAAAAATGAATCCTATAAGCATAGATATGTAAAACAAATTTTCACATTATTTCAATCCAAAAGAGCAATTCTTAGTCTGCATATTAATACATTATATCTCTGTCATGAGGCAGAAAGCATTCTTCTTTATCAGTCCTCTGGAATCATTTAATTAATCAGAGTTCTTAAATCTTCCTAATTATTCATTTTTATAATATTCTTATCATAGTATACAAACTATTCTCTTATTCTGCTCAGTTCACTTTATCAATTCTTGCAAGATTTTCATGTCACTTTGAAGCCATCTGTTTCCTCATATTTTATAGCACAATAGCATATTCGTAATACAACAATTTGTTCAGACATTCCTCCATTAGTAAATACCTTTTTAGTTTCCAGTTTTCTGTCACCACATCTTTGTTTGTAATCTTTGATTTCTTTGGAATTTAAATCAATAGAATTGCTGGATCAAAATGCATGCAATGTTTAGTAGCTTTTGTGCATAGTTCTGAATTGTTTTAAAAAATGATTGTACTTACAACTCCATATCAATGTATCGATACCCATTTTTCCAGATCCCCTCCAATATATGTCATTTTCTTTTTCTTTTTTCCTTTGATATCTATAACCAACCTAATAGATATGAGGTAGAACCTTAGAATTGCTTTAATTTGCATTTCTATATTTGTTAATCATGAGATTCATTTTCCACTTAAGTGTAGATAGTTTGTGTTTGTTACTTGGAAAACTACCTTTTCATATCTTTAGATTTTTTTAATCTGTTCTGGAATTGCTCTTTTAAAATTTGAATCAGTTCTGTATGTATCTTAGAAATGACACATTGATCAGAGAAATTTGCACAGTATCTCCCCTCCAGTAACTGTTCCCCTTCAAATCTTAGCCGTATTTGTGCAAAACCTTTTTTTTTTAATTTTATGCATTCAAAATTATCCATTTTATGTTTTGCAATCCTTCCTATTCCTTGTTTGACCATGAATTTCCCCCCTTTATACATAGATCTGGTAGGCAATTTCTTTTTTGTTTCTCTATTTTGTGATATATGTAGGTCACACATCCTTTTGGAACTTATTCTAGTATAAGTTGTGAGGAGTTGGTTTAAACTTATTTTTCTTTTATACTGATATCCAAAATTCCTAGCAGCAATAAGATAGGGTAAGAAGTCAAAAGTGACTCCTTAACCATTAGCTGAATTCTTAGATTTCTTTGCTTCTTTAGTTGTATCCCTAATTTGTTCTAGATCTAGTTTTTTGGTTTTGTTTTTTTTTTTTAACCAGTACTACATTGTTTTGAGAATAACTGCTTTGCAATATAGTTGGAAATCTGGTGCCTTTGAACTTCCTTCACTCTTACTTTTTTTTTTCATTTCCCTTGAGACTCCTCATCTTTTGTGACTCCAGATAAATTTTGTTATTATTTTTTCTTACTCTATGAAGTAATCATAACTAGATTCAATATGTGGCATTAAGTAATTAATTATTTTAGCTACAAATGACATTTTATTATAATGGTTCTGCCTATCAATAAGTAATTAATATTTCTATAATTATTTAGATTCTCCTTATTTCTCAAAGAATGTTTTGTAGTTGTATTTGTATAGTTCTTATATATATAGTTTTGGAGGTATTCTAACAAGTATTTTATATATTCTACAGTTATTTTCATCAGAATTTCTCTTCTCTCCTGCTGGGTTTTCCTGGCATTATATGAAAATGCTAGTGATTTTTGTGGATCTAATTTATGTTGTGTAATTTTTTTTCTTCAGTTCTTAATTGATAATGTCTTTTCTGCCTGGAGATCTGTGATTTTGTGACTGAATTCTTTTAATTCTTTCTCTCTGCCTCCCCCTTTTGCTCTTACTCTTCAATCCCATTTTAAGAATCACAGTTATTTACTCCACATGTAGCAAATGTAGCTATGTATCTTTCCACTGTCTATGTTTTAACATTCTTTCTTTCTATGAATTAGCACTCTTGTCAACTAATAGCAAACAGCTCCCTGAGGGAATAGGATAAAGGGGGCAAGTTTTGATAAGGTAAAAGACAGAGAAAATTAGACACGTGGAGATGCTGCTTGTGATCTTTAATATGCCATATAAGTAAATGTTTCAAATCCTCAAATAAGACTATTGGGACTTAAGATTTGTCTAGCTGCAAGGAAGTAAATAATGTCTAGGTGACCTGGTGATACCAGAGGGTTCAGAATCATGGACTTCTAAAAGACTCTTTGGATAGTCATTGAACTGGATTACTCTATGATTCTAAAGAAAAAGAGATTAACTAGGAAAGAAGAGAAAACAGTCATCAACTAAGGAAACCATATGAAGCAGTGGGGGAAATTCTGGATCTGGAATCAGAGGACCTGGCTTCAAATCCTGATTTTTCTCTGCTTCCTATTTGTCTCTGAGGGGGTAATATAACCTTTTTTACGCCTTACCTTCCTTATCTGTAAAAATCTCAAGTCGTTTCTACCTTTAAACCTCTGATTCTAAGAATGTCCTGGAGGTTTAAACCTATGGTTCTGGGAACTAGAAAATAACCTAGGTTTAGAGCTTATATGAAAGAATGAAGAGAAAATATGATTCTAAAAATTTAAAGTGGAAGGACACAGTTGAGTGGATGAAGAAGATGACTAGTATTGATTCCAGATTCAACTCGAATTTGAAGGAATGTACCTAAGGCTCCAAGAGGAAATGACCAAAGGTTCCAAAACAGCTGACAACTCAAATTGCAACTAGAAGATGGAAATAGGATTCAGAAGAACAATTACAGGACTGAGTAGAGGAATCTCTGGCCTAAAAGAAAGGAACAAGAATCATCTCAAACAGATCATTTTTTGCTTTTAATCTGCTCAAACTGAGTCCTGACTGTAGTAGCATTTTCTTTGTCCCAGATATTGTGTTAATGTATCAGGGATATAAAATAAAGTTAAAACACTTGTAATTTACTTTAACTGTCTATAATCCATTTGCTGAAATTCCTTGAAAATTCAATACTTGAAATTTGTATTGTGTAAATGAAACTGCCTCTAGAGAAAGATCACAGCATCACAAAGGCAACTAGGTGATGCAGTGGAAGGAGTGTTGTTCTCAGAGTCAGGAAAAACCTGAGTTCAAATCTTGCCTCAGCTATGTGGCTCTGGGCAAGTTACTTAAGCTTTTCTGTGGCTTAGTTTCCTCATCTATAAAATGGGGATAATATCACTCCTTTGCTAGGGCTGTTGTGAAGATCAAATGAAATAACATTTGTAAATAACTTTGTATAATTCAAAATGCCTGTAAATACTAGAAATCATGATTATCTTGAGCTGTAAGGGATCCCAGAACTTCCTTATTATTAGTATTTTGATGTTATTCAATTGTCACCTGGCCTGGAATTGGTCAGTTGGAATATTCTTTTGTTCCTTTGTTCTTTCACTCTTTCTTTCCTTCCTTTCTCCCTCCCTCTTCCTTCTTCCCTCACTTCTTTCTTTTCTTTCTCCTTCTCTCTTCCTTCCTTCCTTCCTTCTTTCCTTCCTTCCTTCCTATCTACATAGAGTATCTTACCCTAATCTACAGACTCTTCATGACCCCATTTAGGGTTTTCTTGGCAAAGATATTGGAGTACTGGCCCTTTCCTTCTCCAACTCATTTTATGGATGAAGAACTGAAGCAAACAGGCTTAAGTGATTTGCCCAGGGTCACACAGCTAGTTAGTATCTGAAGCCAAATTTGAACTCAGAAAGATGAATCCTCTAGACCCAGTACTCTTTTTTATTTTACAGAGGCAAAAGAAAGTTAAATATCTTGCACAAGTTCACAGATAAGAGATATCAAAGATAAAAATTAAATCTCTGTCATCTTATTTCTCTAGCTAATGCAGTTTCATGAATCTCAGCATCTCAGAGTTGAAAAGAATCATAGAGATCCTATAGTCCATAACCTCTCTAAGTGGTAATCTGCTCAATAACATCCATGACAAATGACCATTAAGGCTTGGCTTAAAGACATCTACTGATGGGGAAGCCACTCTCTCTCCTAAAGTTTCCCATTCCATTTTTAGCTATAACCTTAAGAAGTTTTTTTCCTTACATAGAGCCAAAATTTGCCTTTTGGCAACTTCCACCCACTGTTCCTAGTTCTGTCCTGTGGGGCCAAGCAAAACAGGTTTCTCTCTTCCACATGACAGCCCTTCAAATATTTGAAGAAAGGCGCCTGGACAAGCTTAGGGGGAAATGGGAAGGTGGAGAGTGGGAAAAATGCCAATGGGTGCAGCAAGATACAGAATGAAAAGTTAAGGGAACCACCTTTGACTGCTTCATTATTTTGCCGAGAGCCTAAGGAGAGAGCAAGAAAGTCATGTGAATCATATAATGATCTTTCCGCCTTCCAGAGTTTAGAAAGGCAGGTGATGATAGAGGAGCTGCTTTTGGCTTTGTGCCCAAAAAGGCAACTTCATCTAGCATTCCTGCAGGTTCCCATGATCACACTAGAATCACTGAAATGAACTCTTTAGAGACCCCTACCCTGCCCTTCACTCTTAGTCCTTCTTATCTATACCTTAAACTACTGTTATGTTAATCTTCTTCATAGTGTGGACCTGGTCATATTATTCCACTGCTCCAACGTCTTCAGTAACTTCCTATTATTGGGCTGAGAATGCTGAGGGAAGGCAAATAGCAGTACAAGACAGGTGTGACATTCAAGCCACTGTCCGTAAGTATTGCCAGAGATTGTTACTTAGCATAGTAATGCAAGATCCAGCCTTTGGGTGTGGTTGTGATGAGGGTAAGCCCAGAGTTGGTTTGAGTGACTATGTGGAGACAGAGAGTATGGATGTGATAAGTAGGTGTAGAATGTCACATAGTGAGGGTGAAAGGGCACTTGAATACTGACCCTATGACCTGATTCTGTTCTTCCATTGAGTTGGGAGAAAGTTGGCTGGAACAAAAGTGTCAAGCCCTCAATTTGAATCAGAAGGAAACATTAAAATGTAATTGGGAAATTAACAAAATAAATAAAAATACAATAAAACATGGAGAACATATTTTAAGCCTAGATCAATATGCATCCAGTAGCGATCCTTATATACAGATTAGTGTCCCTTGGTTTTATTTGTGTTTGATATCACTGGGCTAGAGAACCAGGCAGAGGCAGCTAACTCTTACTTGGGTTAGCTGGCCTGAGAGGTTCTAGTGCCGAGTCCTCTGGAGCAAAATCATAGTTCTGAAAGCTATTATGACAATGTCTTGGCAGATGAAGATATCTGATTGAAATAGTTCTGAGTTCCCTTTTATCCTTGAAAGGAAAAAGAAAGAGAGCTCAGGTAGAAGCTTTGTTTGGATGTGTCCATAAGAAGTGACAAGCAATGAAGTCATTGAAAATATTTGTGAATATGTCCATGTCTCTTTATTACCTGATGAGTAAAATTTAAATTTATTAGCTTGATATTCAACGCACTCCAAATTTGGTGTGTGCCAATCTTTATGACCTTATCTCAAACTTCCTCAAAGAGTTCTTGGGAGGAACAAATAAGATAATGTATATAAAACATTTTGCAAACTTTCCTATATAAATACTAGCTATTATTGAGCAATTAGGTGGTAAAATGGATATAGAATGTTGGACTTGTAATCAGGATAACTAAGATTAAATCTAGTTTCAGATATTTATTTAGTTATATGACCCTGGGCAAATCATTTCATCTCCATCTGCCTCAGTTTCCTCATCTATAGAATGTGGATAATACCTTCTAAAGTTGTGAAGATAAATGGATGTCAAGCATTTTGCAAACCTATAAGAGCTAGATATAATTGTTGTGGTTGTTATTTTATATTACATGATTCAATAATACTGTTTCTTATACAGGCTACATGGTTACCACCATTGGTATCTTTGCTACCGTTGTTCCCTATGACTGGAATGTTTCTCTATTCCTCCCCAATCCTTGCACTCTCCATAATGGTCTACTCATCATGCTAAATTTCTGCTCATTCCTTTAAGGCTAATTAAAATATAACCTCTTCTATTTAGAATAAGTAAATAAATGGATTTCCAGGTCATGTGAGCAATAAGATGGTAGATTGGACATTTTCTCCTATTCCCCATGACTTCTCTAATGTTTCCAAAATTGAAATTATGTTTCAAAGATAAAGCAACTTCAACTATCCTGTGATTCCAGACACCCAGAATACAAAAGAAAAATTTTGTTTAATTCCTGTAAACTCACATCATCCCTCTGCCATCTCCCATATTACTGGCAGTGAGATCACATTAGCAGACCCAAGGACACAACACAGGCTTACATGAAAACCCATCTCTGCACCCCATTCCCTGTCCCTTTTTTTTCCCACTTCTATGGCGATCCTGGCTCCAGGATATGACCATTTGCTCTGGTCTCAATAGTCAGCTTGGTCACAGAGCTTCAAGAACAAAAGCTCAATAGGGGCTGTCACCCTGTGGCATTAGTGCTGCAAAGTTTCATATTGCAGGTGACAAGGAAAACAGGCCATCAGAAAGCTCTAAGTTGTTCAAGCAAGGCCAAAGAGCTAAGGAACAGAGGGAGTGGGACAAATCACTATAATGGACAACCCACATTTTGAGAGATGAGCAGCAATCCACTAAGCTGGAGGGAAAGACATTCATTGGGGATCAGTTTTGACTATGAACAAATCAATTGGGGCAGTCCTACACTGGAGAACTATAAATTGGCTATGTAGGAGGAGGCTAAAACATGTTGAGATTTAACCCCAAAGAAAACCACATTCAGAGGGAAAGGGAGTCAGGATGTTAGTGAAAAAGAAAAGGGAGGATTGAAAGTGCCAAAAATTTCAGGAAAAATAGTGAGCAGAATAGAAAGATTTGATCTATAGACTCATCAAAGAGACAAAACCCCCCAAAATTTGTGATGCCAATAGACAGGAATAAAAAAGAACCCAGGAGAAGCAAAAACCAAAAACGTTAAAAGAAGATATGCTCTGACATTTGTAGAAATATTTATAGAAGAACTGCACATATTGAACATATATTGGATCACTTGCTGTATAGGGGAGGAGGTGGGGAGAAGGAAGGAAAAAATTGGAACACAATATTTTGTAAGGGTGAATGTTGAAAATTATTCATATATATATATATTGAAAATAAAAAGCTTTTAAAAAGAAAAGAAAATATGCTCACTCAACCACACACATCTCAAAGAGAGTATGTGTAGAGATAACACAAGGATCATAGATGTGTTAGAAAAACACAGCAAGACAAAACAAAAACAAACAATAGCATAATGAAAGAAATAATGGAAGAAAATTGCCTAGAACTTCTAAACAGAAAATGTAATCCTAATTGAAAAAAATTCACATATTAATTCCAAAAAACAACAACAACTCAAGGTCACAAACTTCAAGACAAATAGTGGTTATATTTAACAATTCAATTCAGAAGTGACAAGTTCTGCAAGTCATCAGAAGAAAAAATTACAAAGGAAAGTATATTTGAATAGAAAAGGTGAGAAGGCTTAGGGAGCACAAAATAGATGTCTTAAAGTATCAGAATGATTCCAGAGGACAGTACTAACCACTATAAAGAGAAGTTGCAAAAGATTCTTTCAAGATATAGTGGAATTCCCCAATACAAGTCTTCAAGCAAAGGACAGTCAATTTCTTGTTGGGTATGTCTTATTTGTATATTTGTTATACTTGATGCCTTCTGAGATTCCTTCTAGTTCTGAAATTCTGTCATTCTGTTATAAGACAGTTTTTACAGATCTAACTGATGAGGTCAGAATAGCAATTCCTACTTTTAAATAAACATGTGACATTTGTCACAATGGCTATTCTCTTTGCCAAAAAGTAGGTTTATTTAGGAGAAGAGGTTATGGAAAAAATAAAGAGGTAAAATAGGCACCAGGAGTGGTAAATATGAATATATTTGGGAGAACAATAGAGTTACCAAGGAAAGGAGTTTGGAAGAATTAATTAAAGGAATATATCATGAAGGGTAATTACACCATTGACTGTCAGGGTAAATCCATAAAGGAGTTTAGCACGCCAAAAGAGTTAGTTAGCTATAACAAAGAGAAAGACATCATGAGGCATGGTGGGAGCTGGGGGGGGTGAAAGGAAAGACACCACAAAGCAGAATGCTGTGGCAGATTAAACCAAAAGGGTCAGCAAAGACCGGCATGGGCCATGGACAGATTTATAAGGGAAATTTATAGGAGTTTGACATAACTTGGCTTTCTGATTAGATACAGTAAGGTGGGAATATAAATACAAGTACAAAGTCAGTCTCTCCCCTCAAGGAGCTTACATTCAAATCTGAAAATATAACAATAAAAAGAAATTGAAAAGTGGGAAGCAGGAGGAAGTGGAAACAAAGATGGCAAAGAAGTCTTGAGAATCATAAGCTAATTTAGATTTGAAGTTAATATGACCAGTATGGGTTCTATTTAATCAATAAATGTTTGTTAAATTGAATCAAATTAAAGTTAGACACAGATTAGTTTGGAACAAGATTCAAAAGATCTGGTTCTGACCCCAGCCTCTTCCAAATGGACAATTATGCCACTGTGAGCAATTCACTAATTGCCTTTGAGCCTCATTTTCTTCTTATGTATGTTCCATGAGTGTAATAATTCTTGCATTCCCTACCCCATGGGGTTACGGGAGGAAAACCCTTTATAAACTAAAATATGGCATGTAAGTGTGTTATTGTTATTGTTATACTGAGCTGAAGTCACATGAGGCAGCTAAGAGGTGCAATAGATAAGAGAGCCAGCCTTGGAGTCAGCAAGATATGAATTAAAATCTGGTCTTAGACCTTTATTAGCTGTGTGCTTCTGAGCAAGACATTTCATCCTGTTTGCCTCAGTTTCCTCATCTGTAAAATGAGCTGGAGAAGTAAATAGCAAACTACTTCAGTATCTTTGCCAAGAAAATCCCAAATGGGGTTATGAAAATTCGGATACAACTGAAAATAGCTGAACAATAAATGAAACTAAATCACTTCTTTGGGATCTGGAATCATAGGAAATAGGCTTTCACATCAATGATTGGCTTGATGTAAAGTTGGGAAACCGAAGGTACTTGACAGATGATCTGGAGATACAGTGCCAGCAATAGGATTGTCATTATTTTTATTCCCAGAAGCGGTCAAATTCAATCCCCTCATTTTACAGTTGAGGAAAGTGAAGTTCAAGGAGGTTAAATGATTTACCCAAAGTTTCATCCAGATAATAAGTGTCAGAGGCAGGTTTTTAATTCCACATCCTCTGACTCCAGAAACTGTGGAACTATTTCTACTATACCAAGTTACCTTTTGAACAGTGGTTTGCTCAGCAAGAAAGAAATATTGCTTTGTGTTCTGAACGCAAATAAATCAGTCACTCACTTCATTGTTATCTATTTGGAGTAAGTTATTTTTGTTTCTGGTTTGTTTTTAAATGTCACTCTGGGAGAAAATGAATTAAAACATACATAGCTCACTCTGAGCTATAGGCATAGTATACCCAACAAAGGCTCTTCTTTAGTCTTGTGGCCAAGATGGAGAGGTATGGGATAGATGACAGCAAGTTAGACATATTTGAGACTAGTAGAATGACCACACCCAAAATATAGTAATTGATGAGTCAATATAGAGCTGAAGGAACATCTGAGAAAAAAAGAGTCTCCCAGGGATTCAAAAACATTGAACTGAACCTAATAAGATGTACAATAGGGATGAAGTCTTGCACTTTGGTTAAGAAAAATGCCATTATAAATATGGATGAAGGTGACATGATCAGAGAGTAATTTGTATGAAATTTTAGAATCAATTCCTATTTATATTATGTTGTATATTTGTTCATAGTTGTTTGCATGTTGTCTTCCTCATTAGACTGTGATTTCCTCAGGAACTTTTTACCTTTCTTTGTATCCTGGAACTTAGCACAGGACTTAACCCATAATAAGTACTTAATACTTATCTATTGACTACTTATCCTTTGTGGCTACTCTTTATAACAAAGTTTCTTAATTTGCGGCCCACACAAGAGGTCTGTAGGTAGATTTCAGTGGATGCATAAACTTAGATGGGAAAAAAAATTGGTTTCCTTTTTAATCCTATGTATTTTGTTTTATACATTTAAAAGCATTAGTCTAAGAAAGGGTAGACTGCTGAAAGGGTCTCCTTTCAAAAAAGGTTAACTCCTTGTTGTTGCATCTTACTTAAGAAATATGCAGAAATTCTTCTCCCTCCCCTGTCCTTTTTAGTTTAATGCTCTTTTAATTAGATTGGCAAGATACCTAACAAACATTTTTACAACCATTTGATGGGTTTTCCATCTCTGGTCAGGTATAGGTCAAACATATATTGTAACTAGTGATCCAGAAATCCAAATCCTAGTCTCACAAACAGCAATGCATATCACAACCCTATTCATGCCTGCTCAAAAGGTATAATTTTCATTTTTTAAAAAAATTTTTTATTAATACTTTTTATTTGCAAAACATATGTATGGGTAATTCCTAAACATTAACCCTTACAAAGCTTTCTGTTACAAATTTTCCCCCCTACTCCCCACCCCTCCCCTAGATGGCAGGATATCTACTACATGATAATTATGTTAGAATACTTAAGAAATCGAATATATGTATAGTTATTGCATCATTTTTTGTGCAGGAGAAATCGTATCTACAAGAAAGAATAATCTGATAAAGGAAATACAATGCAAGCAAACCTCAATAGAGAACATGAAAATGTTATGTTGTGGTCCACATTTCACATCCCTCTTTCTGGGTGTATATGGCTCTCTTCACCAAACAATTGGAACTGGTTTGAAGCATTTCATTGTTGAAGAGAGTCATGTCCATATAATTTTCATTCTTGTCCTTACTCAAGTTCACTACAAGTTGGACACCAACATGTTATAGAGAATTTCTTCCATTTCTTCTGAAATCAGAAGGGTACCATTGAAGCACTCTGATAGTCTATTTGTATCTCTTATTCACAAACAACTCATCTTCTCTTCCTGGAATATATTTCCTCAATATTATCTTTTGTACCTATTCTTTGAAATTCCTCACTGATTATATATTTATCTTCCTCACATCTACCATAAATCTTTTCTACTGCCCTCAGTATGATATGCATTTTTTAATAATTATAAGTCCAGACCAAAAAAGCTACAAAGAGACATATTTGTTTTGATTCATACTTGTATGTATATCTCTTCCCCCTCTGTGCTACTTCCTCAACTTGTACTTACATTGACATTTGGAACCCCAGAGGAGGGCTACTAAGCCAAGTTCTAAGGACATCCATTCTTATTGGGAATGCAGAGAACTAAGTCCCAGTGATCACTTTGCTTCTAATTTTGTGACTGTGGGCAAGTCACTTGACAAGTCTAGTTCTTAATTTCCTTATTTCTAAAGTGGTTTTCCTTCTAGCATAATGATCTATGACTCTTGGGAGAGGAAAGATTCTGAACAGGAAATAGGATGGCCCTTAAGACCAACTTTGTTGAATCTTTGAACTTTCAGCCAGAAGAGTGAGTGCAAAAAAGACCTATATGCCTGAAAGTAATTTGGAATGGAAATGAAGACAAGATTTAGAAGAATAGACAGGGTATTATACATGGGGTCCTGCATGAAAGAGAAAGGAGGCAGTATTAGCCATAGCTTTAGTTGCCTTAGGCTGGGAAGACATATAACAAACAGCACTTGCCCTATGCCAGAAACACAGAACCTTCAGGGTTCAGGGAATGTTACATTAAACTAACAGGACTACCTCTGTGGGATCACAGATTTAGAAATACAAGGTATCTCTCAAGTTATCTTAGTCTAAACCCCTCACTTTATGGATAAGAAAACAGAGATATAGAGAAATTAAAGGGCTTGTCCAAAATAATACAGCTAGTGAGTAGATTTTAATATAGTGCCTATGACTCAAAATGAAAATTCTTTCCACCAGACCTGCTTCATGCTCAGCACAAAACATTTCTGCAGAAATGCTTTCTCCATTCTCCCTTTACTCATTGTACCCTGATCTTTTTCACCACCTTATTGGTGGTGAAATCCAGTCACTGGATTGAACATGATGTTGTTCATTGCCAATGAATTTCAAGCCTTGTGCTCTCCCTCAATTTGTTTGTAATATAACTAAAGAAATACAAAGAGATATCTTTCCCAGGGTATTGGGAAATCTTTGTGGTTAGTAAAGAATTATAGAGGCATCAGATAAGAGGTGGTATGTAAGTAGAAAGTGTTATGATTGTTGTATAAGACTTATTTACTATTAAGTAAGAACTCAGAAACAAAGTATCAACTACTCTACAAGATTTCTGAGACAGTTCTTTGATTAAGCAAACTTTACTGAACAAGTAATCACAATGCTCCTTCTTAGGCCAAAGAAACATTGCTAAGAAGGCAACTAAAAGCACAAATGTCACAACTTAAGATGCAACACACCTCTTCTAAACATCTGGTAAACTCTTGACAATGACTGTTATTTGAATGTGAAAACTGGAAAGAACTTTAGTGATCATTTAGTCTGATCACCTCATTTATATCAGAGAAAACCAAGATATAAGACATGTAACTGAATTTCCTGTGTTGCACAATAAGTCAGAGTTAGAGTTGGGATGAAATCTCAGTTTTCCTCTAGTGTGGTTTATCTCATACCATGTTTCCTCCCAAAGAGTTCTGCTAACTCACATTATAAAGATACCCTATGAATGAGTTTTGGTATTTTTCAGTTATATTCAGCTTTTTGGAATAACCTTCTTTAGGGTTTTCTTGGCAAAGATACTGAAATGAGTTGCCATTTCCTTCTCCAGACCATTTAACAGGTGATAAATTGAGGGAAACATCTATTCTTCAAAACTTTGGTTCACAAGCTCCCACCAATGTACTTTCTTTTAATAGTCAACCACTAGACATAATTAGTTCCTAATAAAAATCATTTCTAAGATGATACATCTTTTAAGTAGCTATAAAATATTACCTCCACAAGCCTGAGGTAGAGGGTCCCACAAATAAACTCCCCATTGTCCATGAGATAAGTAGGCAGACACAAACTTAATGTACAACGGCAGTAAGGTACATGTGTGGGGAACTTATATGACTAAGACTACTAACTGCTCCATTACTGTTGAACTTTTAAGTACTTCTTCTCTTGAGGAGTCTTCTTCACAAACCTGTCTATTGGGCATAGTATCTCTTCTGGAAGGGCTTCTTCTGTATACTCTGCTCCACAAATTGTGATTTGAATGTGATTCTTGATTGCTGGAGCTACTTCTCATTTGAGTCCAGAGTTGGCCTTCTTTTTCACAAGAGGGAGGATTCCTCAATGTTGTATCCTCCCTCTAGTGATTAACTTTCTATATCCATATATCTCTGGAAGGTGTATCTTTAGTCTCTCAGCTATCCCATGAATTATTTCAAAAAGCTATTTCACCTGCTGTACAAGTTGTCTCTTTTTAAGTAAGCTGCTCAGCTACTAGATACTAAAGTCAATCTCAGTACTGAAAAGAAAAAAACCTGTCATTCCCCTCCAAAAGATGAAAATCTGGCTACTTCCCTGACTGCTAGGAACTCATTTGAGCTATAAGCCTTGATTATGTAAAGCTCTTTGGGGGCATGGTCAATTTTCACTCATCTGGTGGTATTGTTCCCTTCTAACTCAATTAGGGAGATGTTTATAATAATAAATAGGCAAATACAATCATAAGATCATAGATTTTGAGCTGACACAGATCTTCTAGGCCATCCAAGTCAACTTCCTCCATCTCCAGATGAAGAAATTGAATACCAGAGTAGTTGTCATTTACCCAGGATAACCCAAGTACTAAGTGTCAGAGATAGTATCTGAACCTAGTTCATGACTCCAAGTCTTTCATTTTATATTAATATCTTGTTAATACATTAAAAGCTCATTATCTATAGTGGTATCAAATGGACTAGGGGAGCGGTATAAACCACATCTCCAATATGTGAACAATTTTTGCCTCAGTTAAATTTAAGCTCCTTGAGGGCAAGGACAATTTTAGTTTTATCTTGATGTCCCAGCACCTAACACAGGACTGGACACACAGTGGGTGCTTAAATAATGCTAAATGATTTTCTTTTGACTGAGAAATTATTGGAAAGGAAAGAAAAGGGAACCAGGCTTCTATGTCAATAGTTTGGCTATTGGTCACTGGTGATACAGACTAACAATATAAGAAAATAGAAAATAATGACATGATATAGGGATTCATGACAAAAAGTACCCAAATAGCTTTCACTTGACAACTCTCAGTGCATATTTAATGCTGCTTTAGATGTGCGGGTTAATCAGCTAAGTTCTCAGTCAGCAATCTTTTAAATGATTCTTATTGTAGTTCAGTCATTTTAGTTATGTCTAATTCTTTGTAACTCCATTTGGAGTTTTCTTGTCAAAGATATTGGAATGGTTTGTCATTTCCTTCTTCAGCTCATTTTAACAGATGAGGAAACTGAGGCATAAATACCTGAGGCCAGACTTGAACTCAGGAAGATGAGTCTTCCCAACTTGAGGCCCAGAACTCTATCCACTGTATCACAAAAGTTCACAATTGGAAAATACCTTAACAGTCTAACCAACTCCTATAAAAAAAAATCTTCCCCACAAGTCATCATCCAATCTTTGCTTGAAGACCACCAGCAAAGATAAATTACTTTAAAGGCAGCCCACCACATTTTTAAACAACTCTAATTCTGAATTTTTCATCATAGCAAATCAAATTCGTGGATCTTCCCTCTGATGAAGAGGCTCCCTAAAGTTAATTCTAACACTGTAATTCAGATTTTGAATATATATATATGCAAATATGTTTCATATATAATCACATTTCATGATAAATTTGTGTTTCTGAAAAAGCATATCATCATTTTTCAAACACGAATAATATTTTAATTAAAATCACAGGTATGGTCCAAATGCACATATATATGTATGTCTATAGTATATATACATATAAACTAGTAAGTAGATCTCTAAGATATTTTCCAACTCTAAAACTCTGTGATTCTCTATATATGTGTATATGTCATCACATATAGCGTGTTCCAAAGTCTTAGTGCCATTTTAAGCTTAAAACTATATCTATCTTGCTACATATTTATATTAGCTATGATTATTACCATTAAATTATCCTTTATTATCGTTTCCTCCACTACAATAGATGATCCTTAAGAACAAGATCTATATTGCTTTTACATTTATATCTCCAATATTTAAACATAATGCTTAGTTTTAAGTTTAAAACTATGATAAGAGGGGCGGAGCCAAGATGGCGGAGTGAAAAGGTAACTCTCTGCGTCCTACTCCAATCTTCTCTCAAATCAACAATAAAATAAGCCTCTGAACTGATCTTCAAATCAACGAATCCAGAAATATTTGGACACTGCTTGCTGTTATCTCTGAAGAACTTCACATCGGGTTTGTCTAACTTGGACAGAGGGATAAACAGAGGACTCTGGTGTCAGAGGACTCCGGTGTAGGCCGGAAGTGAGAGTGGGACTCAGCTCAGAAACTCCAGACTCCAAATTCCAAACACCTGGAGTTTATCTGAGGCACTCGGGACACTCTGCCCTGATTGGGGGCAGGTGTTCTGGCAGACTTGCCTTGTTTAAGGAGTAATTCGGACTTAGTCCTAGCCCCCACCGGCCCAGCACCTAAAGTTAATTCGAGGAAGTGCCCCAGGGCAAAGATCTTCAGCCACCATTTTTTCCCTACCTTAAAGAGATATCCACGCTGTCTAAAAAAAAAATGAAGAAGCAAAAGAGAGCTCTCAGCATAGACAGCTTTTATCAAAAGAAAGAAGTGATGACCCCAGATCCTGAGGTTTCTTTAAACAAAACTCCAAAGAAAGTTATTAAGGACCATCACTGGTCACTTTTTCAAAAGGCTTTCTGGAAGATTGCATAAAGAACCTCAAAAGAGAGCTGGAGGATAAATGGGCAAATAAACTGAAATCAGTGAGAGAAGGATATGATGCCCTGCAAAAGAGAAATGAAAAAGACATCAATTTATTGAAAAATAAAATTAGTGAAGTGGAAAAAGAGTGCAAAGAACAAAAATATTCAATTGGCCAGTTACAAAAGGGGCTTAAAAAGGTAACTGAAGAAAACAACACTTTAAAAATAAGCGCTGAACAAATGTAAGTGAATGACTCAATAAGACTTCAAGAATCAGTCAAACAAAAACAAAAAAAAAAAAGAAAAAATAGAAGAAAATATGAAATATCTCCTAGGAAAAACAACTGACTTGGAAAATAGATCTAGGAGAGACAATCTAAGGATTATTGGACTTCTTGAAAGCCATGATGAAAAAAAGAATCTAAACACTATCTTCCAGGAAATCCTGAAAGAAAACTGCCCTGAGATTGTAGAATCAGAAGGCAAAATCACCATTGAAAGAATTCACTGATCACCTCCTGAAAGAGACCCCAAAATTAAAACCCCAAGGAATATCGTGGCTAAATTTCAGGACTATAGCACCAAGGAAAAGATTCTGCTAGCAGCTAGAAAGAAACAATTCAAATACTGAGGATCAATAATTAGAATCACACACAATCTGTCAGCCTCCACATTGAAGGATCGAAGGGCCTGGAACCAGATATTCTGAAGGGCTTTACAGCCAAGAATAACCTATCCAGCTAGAATGAGTATTATCCTCCAGGGAAGAAGATGGTCATTCAATGATATAGGTAAATTTCACCTATTTCTAATGAAAAGACCAGATCTGAACAAAAAATTCGACATCCAAACACAGAACTCAAGACATACATAAAAAGTTTAAAAGGAAAGGACTCTTGAGAACTTTATTTCTACTAGGGGGATACTTAAAGTTTGGGGGTATAATTAACTAGATATTACTTTGATAATATGAAAAAGAGAACTAGAGGGGGAAAGGTTGTCATACTGGGGAAAAGAGGGAAAAAAGTGGTAAATAAGATCTAAAAAAAAGGAGGTTAAAAACAAGGTAAAATCTCTTGAAGAGGCAAAGAAAACCTAATATAATTGAGAGAAAGAGGGGAGGGAGATGAGCATTGTGTAAATCTTACTCTCATCAGGTTGGGCTCTAAAAGTGTATATGAGACACTTGATTTCACATAGAAACTTGTCTGTTGCTAGAGGGAAGTGGGAGGGAAAGGGGGAAAAGAAAGGGATAAACTAATAGAAGGGAAAATAGAAGAATCAGGGGAAAGGAGTAAAAACAGGGGGAAGGGATCTAAAGGGTGGAGGATTGTTTGGGGGAGGGGGTCATCAAAAGCAAAGTACTGAGGAGGGGGGAAGGGAGAAAGGGGAAAGGAAAGGGGAAAGGAAAGGGGAAAACATAACTTGGGTAAATAAGATGGCAGGAAATAAAGAATTAGTTATTCTATCTGTGAATGTGAATAGGATGAACTCTCCCATAAAGCAGAAGCAGATATCAGACTGGATTAAAAACCAGAATCCTACAATATGTTGTCTACAAGAAACACATCTAAAACATAGTGACACATATAGGATGAAGGCAAAAGGCTGGAGCAGAAAATATTATGCTTCAGGTGAACAAAAAAAAGCAGGGGTAGCAATCCTTATCTCAGATCAAGTAAAAGCCAAGATAGATCTAATCAAAAGAGATAAGGAAGGAAACTATATTTTATTAAAGGGTACCATAGATAATGTAGCAATATCAATACTAAATATATATGCACCAAGTGCAATAGCATCCAAATTCCTAGGGGAGAAATTAAGAGAGATGTAAGAAGAAATAGACAGTCAAACTATACTAGTGGGGGATCTCAACCTTGCTCTCTCAGAATTAGATAAATCAAACCACAAAATAAACAAGAAAGAAACTAGGGAGATAAACCAATTGTTAGAAAAGTTAGGTATGATAGATCTATGGAGAAAGTTGAATGGAGACA
>JAJPUD010006186.1:0-62074 GCA_023553655.1 Myrmecobius fasciatus
TATTATTTCCTTCAGTTATCTTTTTTAGCTCCTTTTGTAGCTGGCCAATTGAATTTCTGGATTCAATGCATTCTTTTTCCATTTTGCCAGTTTTATTTTTCAGTGAATTGTTGTCTTTTTCCAATTCACCAATTTTGTTTTTCAGTGAATTGTTGTCTTTTTCCAATTCACCAATTTTGTTTTTCAGTTCACCATTTTTATTTTCCAGTGAATTGGTGATTTTTTCCAATTCACCAATTTTGTTTTTCAGTGAACTGTTTTCTTTTTCCAATTCACCAGTCCTTTTTTCCAGTTTTTGATATTTCTGTTGCTCTGATCTCAATTTATTTCCCCATTCTTCTTCTAGCTCTCTTTTGAGATTCTTAATGCAATCATCCAGGTAAGCCTTCTGAAAGGGAGACCAACTTAAGTCTGCCTTTGTGGCTTCATCTGGGATTGTTTTCACAATGTCAGGATCTGGGGACTGTTCTATTTTTTCTCCATAAAAGCTTTCTATGGTGAGAGCTCTCTTCTGCTTCTTGCTCATGATTTAAAGTTGGGATATTGGTCAAAAGCCGAGAAAACTGCAACAATTTATATTTGCCCTGGGGCAGTTTGCCGAGTTGACTTCCGGTCTGAGGCTGGTCGGGCTAGATTCGCACTAGGACCACGTTTTCAGCTGTTCTCGATCCACCCCCTTCCAAAGGCAGATCTGCCAAAGCACCTGCCCGCAAGCAGAGCAAAGTGGCCCAGGCGTCTCCCAGGGGCTTCCTGGGTGCCCAAAATCCGCCCCTCTATCGCAGCCCTGACTTCCGCCCCGGCTGGAGTCCGATCGCGACCAGCGGCCGATTTCCCGAGGCTAACCTTCTCCGGAGTTCTTTCAAGGTAGATCTTTTATAGAAGTGCATTGTAGTCCAAATGCTTGGCGAGGCCCTCACTCAGAAACCAGTTTTAAGGCTTACTTTGTCTGGGTTTGAGGGAATGTCGGAGGAGTTCACAGAGAAAGCTGTCCTCAGTTCGCCATCTTGGCTCCGCCCCCCGGAGTTTTTTTTTTAATAAAACTTTAGAAATATCACTTTAGCATCTATATGGAAGATGGCTTAGAGAGAGTAGAGACTTTCAGGTAAGAATGCTAATTAAGAAGCTACTACAAGGGTCCAGGAAAGAGGTTAGGAGGCCATGAAAAAAGTTGAAGGAAGAGAAGGGAATAGATATGAGAGATTTAGTAACTAAGTAGGTGGGAAGAGGGAGAATAAAAGATAACTCCAAGACTGTGAAACTGGGTGACTGGAAGAATATTCATGCTCTCATTAAGAAGAAGGAAGTCGAAAAGAAGGTGGGTTTTAATAGGAATGATAATTGAACAGTTGAGTTTTTGATGACAGCAGAATAGTTTAATTCTATGCAATTGTATCCCTGGTGTCTATCACAATGTCTGACTCATAGAAAATGACTAATCAATTCTTCTTAATTTATTAATTGATCAGAGAGATAGACAGCATTTATTATTTTATGTGACAAGCACTGAATTAGGTACACAAAAATAAGAAAACAAAATGGTCTCTCCTCTCATGGAGTTTACATTCTAATGGAATGAGACAACTCATAAGAGGAGCTAAAGAGTGGAAGGTGGGAGATGGAAAGAATAGGGGGAAGAGGAAGGGAGTCCATGTTAAAGTGAAGCACTTCAGAGAATGAGCAGGAAGGGAAATAGGAAACATAGTTGGAGATTCTATTAATATAGCAGTTCAAGGCAAGGATTTACCAATCATTGAGTTGATCTCAGGGTGGATCAATGACACATCCACATGGAGACAGAGAAGCCTAAAAGGAGGTAAATTGTGTAAAACTAGAGTTCAGAAAATTGTTTGTATATCTAACTGTAAGAATCATTTGCATGATTGTTGGTGGAGCTGTGAATGGATCCAACCATTCTGGAGAGCAATTTGGAGCTATGCTCAAAAAGTTATCAAACTGTGCATATGCTTTGACCCAGAAGTGTTTCTATTGGGCTTATATCCCAAAGAAATCATAAAAGAAGGAAAGGACCCCACATGTGCGAAAATGTTTGTGGCAGCCCTTATTGTAGTGGCTAGAAACTGGAAATAATGGATGCCCATCAACTGGAGAGTGGCTGAATAAATTATGGTATATGAATGTTATGGAATATTATTGTTCTGTAAGAAACGACCAGCAGGATGATTTCAGAAAGGCCTGGAGAAACTTGCATGAACTGATGCTGAGCGAAGTGAGCAGAACCAGGAAATCATTATACACAGCAACAACAAGACTATATGGTGATCAATTCTGATAGACATGGCTCTATTCAACAAGGAAATGTTTCAAACCAGTTCCAATTGTTCAGTGAAGAAAGCCATATACACCCAGAGAGAGGGATGTGAAATGTGGACCACAACATAACATTCTCATACTCTCAATTGATGTTTGCTTGCATTGTGTTTCCTTTATCTGATTTTTCTTTCTTGTAGATACGATTTTTCTTGCAAAACAATGATAAGTGTGGAAATATATATACATATATTCGATTTGTCAAGTATTTTAACATAATTAACATGTAGTGGATTTCCTGTCATATAGGGGAGGGGTAGGGAATAGGGGGGGAAAATTTGTAACAGAAAGCTTTGTAAGGGTTAATATTGAAGAATTACCCATACATATGTTTTGCAAATAAAAAGAAAAAAAAGAATCATTTGCATGAAGACAATAACTCACTCCATGGGACCTGATTAAATCAATGAAATAAAGGGAATAGAGAGAGAAAATAAGGATCAAAACAGAGTCACTTACAAATACACACACTCTGTGATGGATCAGGACACAAATGATAATAATATAGGAAAATAGGTAGAAAGGGGTAGTTGATGGAGATCGAGGGGAAAAGACTGCTATGAAAACCCAGAAAACAAAGTATCTAAAAGGAAAAGGTTCTCAAGGAAATCAAATGCTACAAAGAAGTCAATAAGTATGAAGATTGAGAAGTCATTGACAATTAAGAGATCACTTGCAACTTTGGAAAAAACAGTTTTGATTTAGGGATGAGGATGAAAGAAAGTTTAAGGGGTTGGAAAGTGAGTGAGAGCAGAGGAAGTAGAAGCAAAAGATGTAAATAGCTTTTATTAATAAACTGTATTAGGATTAGTGAGATTAATTGGAGGAATTCACTCAAAAGAAACCAAATGACCTGGTCACCAACCTGGGGACAGGTCAATCAGAACAGCAATGGAGCATAAGGATGGCCCAAGTTTTCCCAAGAAATAGTTGGAGCTTCTTTTGCTGTTCACACTTTTCTTTAGAATCATGGGTAACTTTCCCTTTCTAGTCTATCCATTTATACTTTGGGTACCCTATAGGAGCAATTGCCAAGCTACATCTTTATAAGGGTTCTGCCCAAAATGATGACTAAAGGAACTGGGCTCTATCCAGAATTGGGTCATCTGACTTTCCTATCTCTCCCTTTTGCTAAGCTTGTTTGTTTGTTCTGTGGGTAGTATTTAGTGGCCTCTTTTCCACAAGAAAAGGGGCTTCCCCAAATGTTGGCTGTTCTAAGCAGGATGCTGCTAAGGAATAATGAGAAAATGAAAGACTCAGTGCTGGTTGGATAAAGTTGTCAGAGGCAAACATCTTTTGGCTCTTTGCTCTTTCATTTTAGGACTATATTGCAATAGCAATATTTCTGTTCATCTAGTGGCAATGAGGCTTCTTTCCTGTACTTGTGCTTCTTTAAAATCAGCCAGAACTAGATTGTGTTCAATATACCGGCTGCTCTCCCTCTGTAGTTCCCTGTTGCTCCCTGCAGGTGAAATTCAGCTACTTATTTGCAGTTTCCTGTTGTTCCTTGCAGGTGTTCCTTGGCATCCCTCTCTATCACAGCTTCTTTTTTAGGATTTTAAGCAGTTCCATCTTGCTAGAGCCTAAAGGCCTTTAGGATTAGGACATACATGGGACTCCTCTAAGGTCCTGCTGAGAACACTACTCAAAACAAGAATTTTAATTAAAATATTAGCAAAGTAGCTACAGCAATACCTCAAAAATGAATGTCTATTGTGATCAAGTAGGGTTTATGCCAAAAACATAAAATTGGTTCAATATTTTCAAGACAATAAAAATAATAGATCAAATCATATTTTGCAAACAACAGTTTACAGTCAAATCATATTTATATCAATGAATGAAGCAAAAGCTTTTGACAAAATACAAACTTTATTTCTATTCAAAACATTAAAAATCATAGGACCTTACCTTCATATATTAAATAATATATTTCTAAAAACCAGCAGCAATTAACATATGTAACTGAAATAATCTAAAGACTTTTCCACTAAGATCTGGAGTAAAGGTGTCCACCAGTACCACTATTATTTAGAAATGTTAACCATTGTAATAAATCAAGAAAAAGAAATCATGAATGGTGGCAACAAAATAGCACTTTTACATAAAGCTAAATGCTATAATAAAGTTAAAAGAAAATTGAAGAAGGAACAAGGACCAGTACTTAAATGATTGAAATAATTATATTTTATGACAAGGAAAGGTAAAATTATCAATTGTTTCCTCCACTGATAATGATAATGGGGATGAGGAGGATGATGATAATGAATTCCTTAAAGTCAGTCAGTCCTCTATATTGGTGGTAGAATGTAAAGGAACCAAAAAAGCAGGGCAATAAGAGCCAAGATGACACATACTAAAAACATATTACCTGATACTGCTACAATAGTTGTAAAAGCCTGGCAAGAACCTTGAAAATCTGTAAGAGTAAATCACTATTGCGCTAACATATTCAATAAAAAAAAATTAGCTCATGTTGCCCAATTAAAAACAACAACTAAGAAACATATAAAAAAGGAATCTATAATACAGATATGAGAAATAATTCTAGATTTCTTTAATCATTAATGAAAATAAAAGTCAAAATTTTAAGGTGACAAAGGAAATACGAAGAACAAAAACAATTCAGCATCAAAACAGATACTGCACTACAAAAATTTGAGAAAGAATGAAATCAAAGACAAATCAAATCACAAAAAAAATGAGAATGTTGACATTTTTTCTAATTATGGTTACAACACAACTAAAATACAAGTTAGATCAAACAAAAACCAGAAAGTATGTACATCCATAAAATGGATGAAAAACATCAAGGAAGGTGCCTGAAACTCTAGCTTCTTTGCAAAACTAGAAAGCAATAGGCACAAATTATTGCCTCAAATATTTTTACTGTTATACACAAATTACTAGCAAAGCATCTTATCATTTTATCTCTTATGTGATAGCTGATCCATTTTTCTTAGTAGAACCAAAAGATGTGACTATCAGCCACCTTTCTAAATATATGCCAAATATCTGGTTTTGTACATTATTGAAAGCATTCATAGCTTACGTCACTTAAAACATCACAAACTCTTATAAGGAAACATCTTATCTAAGAAGCAAAAAAGGTATACAAAAAAACAAAAGTATGTCTCATATTCAAATATCTAAAAAGTAATTTATTACCAGTTCAGTAATTATTGAACAAATTCCACAAAAACTGAATCTTTGACTTAGTTCCATACCTATGGCTTATTCACCTACTATAAATACATAAAATAGACTCAAGTAAAATGTAATTGATAAATGTTTAACAAAATAAATAAAAATGTAATGAAACAGATAATGGTAATTTGTAATTCTCTAAGTCAGTGTTCTGGCCCCAGGGATATATTTCTATTTGAGTTTGACACCATTAAATTAGAGCACTAGAAAGACAAGTAACCTATGGTTACACAACTAAGGCAGCTAGGTAGTTTTATAGTGCACAGCTTTATAGTAGAGTCAGGAAGACTCATCTTCCTGAATTTAAATCTGGTTTAAGACATTTACTAACTATAGGATCCTTTGTAAGTCAAATTAGCAGTTTGCCTCACTTTCCTCAGCTGTAAAATGAGCTAGAAAAGGAAATAACAAAGCATTCCAGTATATTTGTCAAGAAAACCCCAGTTGGGATCCAAAGGAATTGGATATGACTGAAAAAAAGGCTGAACAGACTAATATAAGGGAAATTTTCCTGATAACTAGAGTTGTCCTGAAGTGGAATAGACAACCTCAGTAATTCAGATTATTATAGTTTGTCTCATTTTATGGCTGGGGAAGGCTGAGAGAAATCAAGTAATTTTCCCAAGGTCACTTTCTTATTTTATAGCTGAGGAAACTGGAGTTTAGAAAAATTAAGTAAGTTACCCAGTGTCACAAAGACAGTGTGAACAATAGCTGGAATGTGAGTTCAGGTTTTCTAACTTCTTTCTACTTCTTTCTAACTGTAGGGTTCTTTCTATTGCACCAGATTGCCTCAGTTCTCCCCTAAAAGAAAATCTACAAATGGAGGTAGAATGAGGAAAGAAGGGAGGATAAGAAGGAGGGAGGGAGGATAGAGGTAGGAAAGGAGGAAAGGATAGAAGGAAGGAAGAAAGGGAGGGAGGTAGGAAGAGATAGAGAGAGGGAGGAGAGAGAGGGGGAAGAAGGGAGGAAAGGGAGGAAGGAGAAAAGGGAGGGAGGGAGAAAGGAGGAAGGAAAGAAAGGAGAGAGGAAGAGTAGGAGGAGACAAGAAAAGAGAGAAGGAAAGAGGAAATGAGGGAGGGAAGGAGGTAGGAAGAAAGGAGAAAGGGAGTTCACAATGATCAATGGAGATTAAGTGACTGGAGCAGTGAGAGGTTAAATGACTTGTCCAGTATTATATATCATGTTCTGTAGTTTTAATATCCCATTATGTAGAGGAAGAAACTGAAGACCAAAGAGCTTATGTGGCTCGTTTATGGTCAAATAGGAAGCATCAAATGCAGAATTTGAACTCAAGTATCTCTGATTTACAGATCCAGCTCTTTCTCCATTTTGATCATCTCCATGACATTTATAGAGCATAATGTTCTTTGTCTGATCCTCAGGAAAGTTCCAAGATGGCAAAGAAAAGGCAGAGAATCACCTGACTCTTCCCAAAATCCCTTCAAAAAACTTTAAATGATACCTCAGAACAAATTCTGTAGTGGCAAAACCCACAAAAGTACAAGGTAAAAGAATTTTCTAGCCCAAGACAACTTAGAATGTGGGCATAAAAAGTCTATTGCATCCAGGTAAGAATGGAACATAGTTCAACACAAGTCCCACCCTGGCAAACCAGCAAGAGAGCTTGGGGGGCAATTGAATCAGTAGCAGCAGTAGCAGTCTCTGGACCTCTTAGCCCAAACACTGTAAGGGGATCAAACAAATGCTAAAAAGGAAATTACAGGGGTCTCTTTGCAGGTACCAAAGACAGGACTATGTTAATTGCCTATATTTGTATGTATTTGGGGAGCAGAACTAGGGTAAAAAGGAACAACAGCATCTCAGCGTTTGTGGCCACAGGGGAGCTGAAACCCTGGTCACACTTCAAGATTAGAAAAGGGTGAATGAAAAGAAGAATGACATGAAAAGCAGATTGCATCAAATGGGGAAAAATGTATTTAAAAATCACTGAAAAAAGAACTCCTTAAAAAATAAAATTGACCAAATGGAAAAGGAGATACAGAAACTCACCAAAGAAAATAATTCCTTAAAAATTATAGTTTGACAAGTGGAAGATAATGATTCCATGAGACATCAAAAATCAATAAAAATAATCAAAAGAATGAAAAAAAAGAAAATATTTTTAAAATTTCATTGGTAAAACCACCAACTAGAATTGGGGAGAGAACTTAAAAATTATTGCACTACTTGAGGAAACTGCCAATAAAACTGTCCTGATATTCTAGAACAAGAGGGTAAAATAGAAATGGAAAGAATACACTGATCACATGCTGAAAGACATCCAAAAATGAAAACTCTCAGGAATATTGTAGTGAAATATCAGGGCTCCCAAGTCAAGAAGAAAATACTGCAAACATTCAGAAAGAAATAATTCAAATATCAAGGAGTCACAGTTAGAATAAGACAAGATTTAGCAGTTTCTACCTTAAAGGATAGAAGGACTTGGAATATGATATTCTGAAGGGCAAAAGAGCTAAGATTATAACCAAGAATGACATATCCAGAAAAAAAATATGAAAATAAACCTTCAGGGAGGAAGTGGATATTCAGTGAAATGGAAGACTTTCAAGAAGTATTCCTGATGAAAAGACCAGATCTGAATAGTAAATTTGATTTTTATATGCAAGATTCAAAAGAAGCATAAAAACTTAAATAGAAAAGAGAAATCATAGGAGATTCCATAAGGTTAAATAATTTACATTTCTACATAGAAAAATGATACTATAACTCCTAAAAATTTTCTCATTATTAGGACAGTTAGAAGTGGTGTGCATAAAGAAAAGACATGAGTAGGAGTTGAATGTGATGAGATAATTGTTTTAAAAATAAAATAAAAGGGTAAAAAAAGAGAAAAGGAGAAGGAAAAGGGAAAGGTAAAATGAGTTAAATTATCTGACATAAAAGTGGCATGAGGGGGAAGTGGAATGGGAAATGCTTTTATCTTACTTTCACTGAATTGACTCAAAATAACATAAATTCATTTGGATGTAGAAATCTATCTTAGTTTACAGGGAAATAGAAAGGGAAGGGAAGAAGAGAAGAGAGAAGGCTGAGAGAAGGGAGGATAGATTGGGGGAGGTGACAGTCAGAAGCAAATATTTAAGAATAGACAGGATGCAATAAGATAAAGGGGGGGGGGAAATAGGATGGAAGGAAATGCATAGTTTTTGTCCTTCATTCTCAAAGAGGACCAAAATGACATCACTATGTTAAAGTCAAGTTAGTGTATCCAAGTGTGGCTGATCAGAGTGGCGAATTCAGAATGCTCTGCCACAGATCCGACACAACAGTCTCTATGGACATTTAGGGTGGATTCTCTAACTTTGCACATCTCACGTTTCTTCCAAACTAATTCAATTCTGCTTTGCTCATAGAGCACAATACTCTCTCTGATGAAGGCATACCATGAGCGATCCTATGCAAGTGTCTCAGATGTCATGCAATCAATTCTAAAGTTCTTGAGAGACCTTGAGAGTGTCCTGGTAGTGCTGTTTCTCACCACTATGTGAGTACTTGCCCTGTATGAGTTCTCCATAGAATAATCTTTTTGAAAAGCATACAATTGGCATTCAAACTATGTGACCAACTCAGTGGAGTTTATCTCTCTGCAGTAGAATTCAAATGCTTGGTAATTTAGTTCAAGAAAGGACCTCAGTGTCTGGTATTTTATCCTATCATGTGATCTTCAAAATCCTCCTAAGAATTCAAATGAAAGCAATTCACTTTTCTGCCACAGTGCTGGAATACCATCCAGGTTTCACAGACAAATAATGAGGTCAGCACAATGTCAGCCTAATAGTTCTCCTCTTCCACATTTTCCTTTGAGCCCTCCCAAAAAATTAAGCTAAATCTTGCAGTGCCTGTGCCAACCTCATTATTTTCTCTGGGAAGTAATACTGCCGAGGTAAGTGAACTTATCCACAGAAGTTATCAAAACTTCTTCATTTGCTATAACCAAAGGTTCCATATATGGATGGTGTGGTGCTAGCTGATGGATTCACCTGTGTTTTCTTGGTATTCATTGCTAAGCCAAAACTAGCACAAGTAGCAGAAAATCGAGCCATAGTTTGTTGCATCTCTGCTTCAGAGGCTGAATTGAATGCATAATCATCTGCAAGGAAAAAAAAAATCATGCACCAATCCTCCCTCCACTTTAGTTTTGGCTTATAGCCTTTTCAAGTTGAAGAATTCAACCTCAGTAACTCTGATGCTATGTTTATACTCTTTGAAGGCATTTGATAATGGCTGGAAAAACTTGCTAAAAAGCATGCAAGCAAACACATAGACTTGTTTTCATTCCACTGAAGATTGGGAAAGCTCAAAAACATTACCCATTGTCTAGAAACCAGGCAAGCATGCCATCATGAAATTGACACACTATATTGATGAACTCCGGGCAACAAAATTTTGATATAATTTTCCATAAGCCCTTGCAACCAACAGTATCAAAGGCTATGGTCAGATCTACAAATATTGTATACAGACCTCTGTTCTGCTCCTAGCATCTCTCCTGAAGTTAACAGGCAGCAAATGCCATAATGACTGTTCCTTGGCTCCTTCTGAAGCATATTGGCTCTTAGGTAGTGATGCAATGGATCAACTTATTAAAGAGTACTTTGGCAAGAATCTTGTTAGCAATGACTAAGACACACACACATACACACACATATACAAACATGCAATTTGTCACAGGACAATCTATTTCCTTTAACTTTATAGAGATGGACAGTAAAGGTGTCCTTGAATTCCTAGAGGATAACTTCTTCTGGCCATATAATCTGGAAAATTAAAATTAGCTTTTGTATGATCAGTGAGTGCCCTTGTAAATCTCAGCTGGAATAGAATCAGCACCAAGTCTTTTGCCACATGAAAGTAGCCTAATGGCATTAAAAACCTCTTCTTCAGTTGGAACTTTATCTAGGGAATAGCTGATTGCAAACTGAAGTAAATGGCCAATGGCTTCAGCATTGATTGATGAGCGTCTGAGAACACTATAAAAATATTCAGCCCATCTCTATAGGATCATGTCCTTATCACTAATCAGTGTGGCTCCATAAGTACTAAGTAATTGAGAGGCACCATAGGTCTTTGGCCCATAAATAGCCTTCATTGCATCATAAAAGCAGATTATTACTATCAGCATAAAACAGAATTTCATCTACCTTCTTACTCAGCTAAGAATCCTGCTTCTAAGTTTCACTTGTACTTTATTTTTGATGGAACTGAATGCTACCTTCTTAGAGATAGATGCTGGTATACACTGTGGAGTTCTCATTTTTCATTGAGCAGTTTCTGAATTTTCCCATCATTTTTGTCAATTAGTCTTCATATTTGTGAGTGTTCTGACCCAGATGAGCAAATGCAGTGCAGTACACCAAATCTCCAAAAGCTGCCTACTCCTTTTCTGCTCCACTGTTGCCCATTGTGCGTTGGCTGAATTTACCCTCCAAATTAGCAACAAAGTGTTGCATCTCAGAAAGGCATTCTAATTTGTTGACATTAATTGCAGTTGTGCCACCGCTTTAGTTGAATGCAAATATTCAGCTTAGAGAGGATAAGTCTATGATCAGTCCAGCACTCTACACCATATTGCCTTCATCACTCTCACATTCTATCTATCTTTTCTCCTTACAATCACATAATCTATTAAATGCCTATGTTTGCTGTGAGGGTATATCCACGAAGTTTTATTGTGTTTAAATAAACATAATATAGTGTTGGTGATGAGAAGGTCATGGGATACTTAAGTTTTCAGTAGTGACTATTGCTATTACTATTTCCACCTCCATTCCTCTCTAGGATTTTCTGCCATGTCTAAGACTATTCTAGCATTAAAGTCACTCAGAATTATGTGTGTCCTCTTTTGGCACATTGATGATAAAGGACTCCAGATCATCATAAGATTTCTCTTTGCTCATCAGGATTTGACATTGTGGGAGCATAGTATTGATGGTACTGTGTAGCATAGTATTTTCCTGCATTTCCTAATGTCATGAGGCTGCAATTTACTCCTTTTAGAAGGCAATTGTTGCTATGCAAACATGATACCTGTTGAGTTCTTCGGCAACATCTTTCAGGTCTGCTAGATTTTGAGTTTTCTATAAGTAAATGCACATTCCATGTACTGATGGTGAACAGAATCAACTTTGCAGAAGTTTTTGTACATTTTTGGTGCTTTGACCACAAAGTGGGGTCCCCACATGCTGGGGTAATCAGGACAGGGTTGCATAAGCAGACAATTTTAGGGCATCTTTTCTAGTCCTTTCCTCATACATGGAGGTAAGCAGTGCAATCCTTAAAAGGCTGATTAGACATCCAGAGTGCTGCTGAATTCCACTGCTGCTTCCAGTGAGAAGATAACTGTGGCAGGATTGTGACTACAGCTCCCAGTATAACTGCCCCTGCTGCTTCATCTCTCGCCCATCACCACAAGACTTTGAGGTAAGTAGAAATGATAAAATGGCATGTGATGACTTTTGATTCATATGAAAATTGATTTAAATGAGAGAGAGTTGCATAAAGTCATTGACCTCACTCTCTTCCAGAGTTCTCACTGTCCAATGGCAGGACAGGATCAAGACAACAAGATGGAAGACCTTAGTGTCTAGGTTGTCTAACCAAGCTCTAAGCATTCTACAGCACATTTCAGCTATGTTCAAAAAAAGCTGGAACAATCAGTTCTCATCCATTCATTTCACCAGGGAAAGTTTTCACATGCTTGGTGTAGACACAGCCCTAACTCATCATGGGGATCAAGACCCCTGGGTTTACCCTCAATATGTTTTAGCCCATATGCCAAAATGTTTGACCAGGATGTGGCCACTACATGCTACAGCTTCTTGGAGCCACAAGTAAGAGTGGATCAGGTGGAACCAAAAATGGAAAGTGTCCCTGTATAGAGATCCGCAACCCTCACCCCAAAAGTATTAGTCTTCCCTGACCACACCCCCACCCCAAAAGAAAATACAAAGTTAGTATTCATAACTATGGAAAAAAATTTACAGGAAATGTCTCTGATAAAGACCTCATTTCTCAAATGTATAGAGAACAGAGTCAAATTTATAGCAATAAGAATTATTCCTCAATTAATAAAGGGCCAGAGTATATGAATAGACAGTTTTCTGATGAAATAATAAAAGCTATCTATAGTCATATAAAAAAATATTCTACATCACAATCAATTAGAGAAATGTAAATTAAAACAATCTGAGATACCACCCCACACCTATCAGAATGGCTAATATGATAGAAAAAGAAAATGATAAATGTTTGAAGGGATGTAGGAAAATTGAAACATTAATGTACTGCTGGTGGTTATATACTAAATTCAACTATTCTGTTAGAAAAATTTGCAACTATTAAGACAATATCCCAAAGAGGTTAGGAAGGAAAAAAAACAGAAAAGAACTTATAAGTACAAAAATATTTATATAAGCTATTTTAGTGGTGGCAAAGAAATGAAAATTTAGGGAATGTCCATCCCCTAGGGAATAGCTGTATATGATTATTATGGAATACTACTTTGCCATAAGAAATGATGAGCAGGATATTCTCAGAAAAACATGGAAAGACTTAAATGAACAAAGTGAAATGAGCAGAACTAGGAAAACATTGTATACAGTAACAGCAATAGTGTATGATGATTAATTGTGAAAGACTTAGCTATTGTTTCAGTACAATGATTTGACAATTCTGAAAAACTTTTGATGAAAAACTCCAGAGAAAGAGCTGATGGAGTCTGAAATGCAGATTGAAATATGATTATCTTTTATTTTTCTGGGATTTTCTCAATCTGTGTTTTCTTTCAAAATTTAACATGGAATTGTTTTTAATGTGCTTTGTTCACAATAATCCACTGATATTTACAACCTTATTTTCTATTACCCTTCTCCATGATGCCTCCATCTGGTAAAATTGAGCTAATCACTGAACCCTAATATATTTTATGCTTTCTCATTCCTGTAGTTTTATTCCTAACATTTCCACTTCTTGAAATTTCTTACCATCTTATTAGTCCAACTACCTAAATGTTACTGAACCTTCAATATCCACTTTAAATCCTGTATCCTCCATAAAACCTTCTCAAACAACCTCAGCCTAAAGTCATCTCTCAGTTATTTGAACTCCTATATCATTTAATATTCTTTCTCCGCCCCCAAGGCAATTGGGATTAAATGACTTGCTCAACATGACACAGCTAGGAAATGTTAAGTATGAAAATGTTAAGTGCCTGAAGCTGGATTTGAACTCAGGTCCTCCTGACCCCACCTAGTTGCTCCTCTTCTAACATTCTTTTGGCATTTAATGGTATGTAATTTCATATCTCCTGCAACCTTACCACCAAACACTATAAGGAAGAGTAGAAAAGCTCTGAACTCTTTGGAACTCTGCACCCTCATCTTTTCCCTATTTTCTACTCTACCACTGTTTTTTTTATCTTCCAAACTAGGTCACCAGAGACCATACCTAAGAGGAACTAAGATACTCACAAAGTACCATATCTTCTCATTTTCAGGCTGTCCAATTTTTTCCCTAGTGGCATTTACATTTACTTGTTTCAGTCTTTTGCTATGAGAAATGTAATCAAATCAATACTGCCATTGACTCTGTAAAGGGCATACCAATGGATTGTCCTATCATTCTATTACCCATCTTTGCAACTTCCCAGACCATAATTCCCCTTTCCTTGTCTAATGCTCTGCTATATGTACTATATGTATCTTATATGTATCTCCAATTTTAATGTAACCTATTTGAGCACAGGAACTGTTGCATTTTTTATTTGTATCATCAGCATCCATGAGACAAGACTTGTGGAAAGTTCTTAGCATGGTCCCCCAAACACCAGAGGACAAGATCATCTTGCAAAGATGGAGTATCTGTTGAACTATCTTTGAGGCACCTCAAAAATGCCCTTGTCAGCAAAGGAAAAAAAGCATATGGAATATAGGAAAGGATTGGATCAAAGCTGCTATGCTATGAAAGCTATTGGGATTTGAGGTAGGGATAGATAAAATTATTATGGAGATTCTAGAAATAAGCACACTTTTTGGCACTAGAAAAAGCTGACACAATTTATGCTTCATAAGTTGAATTACTACTCTGACTTTGTGGCATAATATCTTTCAAAAAGTTTTGATTCTACCTTAATCAATAACAGGAAGGTATCACCAAGATTAAAAGAACATAAATTTTATATGCCTCTAAACCTCAGAGCAGGAGGAGCCAGGTAGAAAAAAAGGAACAATCCCTTAAAGAGAGAACAGGAAAAAATAGTAGATGATATTTTTCTTCTTTTGAATAATTTTATTTCTGATCTGGCTTTATTACCATAGATTTTGATATCTATGTATGAAAAGTTCTCTTTTTAAGTTGAAAATAAAATCAGTAATTCAAGAAAAAAATAGGATAACAGCTATGGGAATTTTTTCATTCTGCTTTCCTGTCTGAAATGCTCCCCTTCTTCTACTCTGCCCACTGACTTCCTTGACTTTTTTTAAAGTCCACTAAAATTCCATCCCTCTTAATTGTAGTGCCTTCAATTGTTTATTATTTATTCGTATTTTGTTGTTGTTCAATTGTTTTTAGTCATAAACAACTCTTCACAACTCCATTTGGGGTTTTATTTGCAAAGATGCTGGAGTGGTGTGCTATTTCCTTCTCTAGCTCATTTTAGAAATGAGAAAACTGAGGCAAATAGGATTAAATGACTTGTCCAATATCATAAATGTCTGAGGTCAGATTTGAACTCAGGAAAATGAGTCTTGCTGACTTCAGGAACAGCACTCTAACCACCATACATCTTCCCTTTAATATATTTTATTGTATACATTTGTTCACATTTAAACTTCCCCTCTAGATTGTAAGCCCCTTGAGGATATGCACTGTCTTTTGTCTCTTTTTATATGCAAAGCTCTTAGCATAGTGCTAAGCATATAGTAGGCATTCAAAACAGGTTTATTAGTGGATTGAATGAAGAAATAATATTCCATTATATTAATATACCATAATTTGTTCAGCCATTCTCCACTCTATGTCCATCCCTTTGCCACTACAAAAAAGAGTTGCTATAAATATCTGTATATATAGATATATATGTATATGTATATATATGGATCCTTTTCTTCTTTCTCATTTCTCTTTAAGGAATAGTCTTAGAAGTACTATTACTGGGGCAGCTAGGTGGCGCAGTGGTTAGAGCACCAGCCCTGAAGTCAGGAGGACCTGAGTTCAAATCTGGTCTCAGACACTTAACATTCCCTAGCTGTGTGACCCTGGGTAAGTCACTTAACCCCAATTGCCTCAGCAAAAAGCAAAAAAAAAAAAAAAGAAGAAGTACTATTACTAAGTCAGTGGTCACAGCTTAGTAGATGTGGTCACAATCTTACTTCATAGTTATCAAAAACTGCTATCTACAAGAAAAGAGGAAGGCTTCCCATAATTTCTGAGGATGAGAATCTGACTCCCCAAAGTCTGCTTTTGAGTGTGAGGGGAGAGGTCTAAGGCAACTTGAACGCAAGAAAGGAAAGCCTGTCATCCAGCTGTTAGGGAAGGACCATCTTTTATAACTTGTGACCTAGAAAAAGAAACAACAAAACATAGCACATGAGTATGTCCAACAGAGGCTGGATACCAGCTCCTGCTTATGAACATCAACTGTAAATTCAGACATGAAAAGAAATACATGTTTCTGTAACCCTTGATTACCTTCTGGTCCACACCCCCTACATTGGCACTTAACCGGCTCATATTTTCTCAAGTCAGAAAAGTTAATTGCATTTCATGATTATGGTCACATAAATTATGTTCTTCTCTGACACTAAAATGTCATTAGCTCTTTCTAAATAGGATGATCTCTGATCTCTCATGATTTACACAACACAAATGCTTGGATGCTTCTAGTGGTGCCAAAACCATCTGTCAACAACTTATAACCCATAACAGACCATTAATCTATTGAGGATTTTCTTTTCACTAACAGTATGAGTAAAAGAATTTCTTTACTTCATCATTGCTCAAACTTTTATATTATATTCCATACCTGAATTAACTCAGTTACTTTCTTCAGTAACTCTCAGTAATATAGTTATCTTTTCCATTATGATAGATTTAGTTATTTCCTATATACATATAACTTCCAAATCTATATATGCAGCCCTAGCTTCTATTCTAAGCTACAGGATTTAATTTCTAAAAGTTTCCTGAATATTTCTACCTTGAAGAGAGTATTAGTGTCTTACACTCAATAGACCCAAACCAAACTCATTATCTTCTCAAACTTACCTCTCCTCTCAACTTCCCAATTCTGTAAATGTACCTAAAGACATCTTGCCTCAAAAATTTTGTGCATATGTTATATCACAGAGAGAGAGACAGAGAGAGACAGAGAGATAGAGATAGAGAGAGAGATGTACTTCTTCCTTAAATCTCTAAAATCAAGAACTATTGCTTTTCTTCTTTGAATGAATGAATAGATGGCTGGAGGGATTTAAAAAGCATTTTTTGTTGCCGTTTAATTATTTCAGTCATGTCTGGTTCTTTGTGACCTCTTTGGGGTTTTCTCGGCAAAGATACTGAAATGGTTTGCCATTTTTCCCAGCTCATTTTACAGATGAAGAAATTGAGGTAAACAGGGTAAATGACTTGCCCAATGTCATAGTTAGGACATGTCAGAGGCATGATTTGAACTCAAACAAAAGTTTAATGAATCTCAATTAAATTGAATTGCATTAGGTTGTTCTCTTCAAATGATTCTGCCAATCAAAAATTCCCCAATCTACTTAAGTAATGTCATGCAATGTCAAAGGAAAAAAAACCTTTTATGCCTTCCATAACCTTCAGTTAAAAGCATTCAGAGGATTCTGAAAAGTCTTACAGTGAGCATTAGTTTTTTTATTAAATTCAGAATACTTCATAAACTCCTGATTTGTTCTAAAAATCTAGGTTTAATTATTGATTTGCTCTGTGATCAAGAGCAAAACACTGATTCTCTTGCTGCCTAATTCCACCATCCATAAATCAATGAAAGTAATATGTGTTGTCCCTTTTCCTTTCAAGGGTATTAAAATAATACTTTGACTTTGAACTGTCTTAGAGTTCTCTCCAGATGAAAGATGCCTTGCATATAAAATCTCCTAATTAAACTACCATTGGAAACTCTATATTAATCAGTCCAATCCAACTGTCCCTCTTTTGGAGCTCCAAAAATGCCCAGCTGCAGCCTGGACCTTGCCAAATAAAACAGAGCCCCCAGAAAAGTGAACTGTCAAGTGAACCCAGTATAGGGAATAAGTAGAAAACACTAAATCTATAAATCTATTGTTGCTGGATTGTTTTGAGTTGGGGAAAGTGGTGTGGCATGTATTTCATCTTATTTTTATTTTTTCTACATGGTTTTACTTAATTATAAGTAATAAAGATTTGACCTAATATATCATGACTGGGGAAAAGGGAAAGAAAAAAGTCCTTATTTACAATGCAGATATGCATATCCAAACAATCATGAACTGATTTCTTTCTGGTAAAAAAAAAAATGAAAGTTCTTTTTAAAATATTTTTATTTAGTTAGTTAAATATTTTGCAATTACATATAAAAAATTAGCAATCATTTTAAACAATATTGAGTTACTAAGTTTGCTCTCCCTCCTGCCTTACTCCTTCATGCAAAACATGTTTCTATATTAGCTATGTCACAAAACAAAACATAAAAAAAGGAAAATAGAGTTTTTTTTAAAAAGTGTACCACAATCTGCATTCAGAGTTCATCAGTTTCCTCTTTGAAGGTGGATAACATTTTCATCATGGATGCTAATTTGCCTTGGATTATTGTCTTGATCAAAGTAATTAAGTCCATTCATCAGCTCCCTCTCTGAAGGTAGATAGCATTTTCATCATGGATCCTTTGGAATTATCTTGGATTATTGTCTTGATCAAAGTAGCTAAGTTCTTCACCATTAATTACCATTACAACATTGCTGTTACTGTACACAATAATCTCCTGGTTCTGCTCATTTTACTTTCCATAAGTTCATATAAGTCTTTTTTTTCTGAAACTTTCATGCTCTTCATTTCTTACAATACAATAGTATTTCACTACAGTCATGTATCACAACTTGTTTATCATTCTCCCAATTGATGGTAATCCCCTCAATTTCCAAGAGACACTATAAATATTTTTGAAAAAATAGGTCCTCTTCCCTTTTCTTTGATCTCTTTGGGATACAGAAAGTAGTGGGATTTCTGGGTCAAACAGTTTGCATAATTTTATATCCCTTTGGGCATAGTTGCAAATTGTTTTCCAGAATAGTTGGCATTAGTGTATCCATTCTGTCATGTTAGACAATCTGATGGATATAAACTTACCACCTCGGAGTTGTTTTAATTAATGTGTATATAATCAGTAGTGTGGGCAGCTAGGTGGTGCAGTGGATGTAGCATGCTGGGCCTAGAGTCAGAAAGACCTGAATTCAAATCTGGCCTCAGACCCATACTAAGCTATGTGACCCTAGGTGAGTTATTTAACCCTATTTACTTCAGCTCCTCATCTGTAAAATAAACTGGAAAAGGAAATGGCAAATCACTCTAATACCTTTGCCAATAAAACCCCAAAATATGTCACAAAGTGTCAGATATAAACAACTAAACAAAAATCAGTAATGATTTAAAGAATTTTTATGTGATTATTGGTAACTTTGATTTCTTCTTCTGAGAACTACTTATTCATATCCTTTGCCCACTTATCAGTTGGGGAATGGCTCTTATTTTTATAAATTTGGCTCAGTTACCTATATATTTGAGAAGAGACCTTTATCACGGGAAGTTGCTATATGTAGAGAGTCACAGATAGTGGGGGAAATCTGGGTGATGTATAAAACCCTTCATCCCAGAGGGAACCTGCTGACAATGTCTGGTTAGGCTCCCCATCTCCCCTAAGGGTTCTTAGCCTTCCGTAGAAGGCAGGGGAGGGGAGTGTGACCACCTGTGCTTACTTGAATCAGAGTTATACTAAAGTAGGAAACACCTGTCCCTAATAAATTGGTGCATGGGCAGTACTCCATGGTTATAGAGTATATAAGGTGGAAAGCTGCTGTTAATAAATGGACTCCATCTTTGACCATTCACATGAGTCTTACCTCATCATTCCTCCACTAAGACCAAGGACTCGGGCTGGTCCTAAGATCCTCCAGCGATATATTAATTCACCCCAGTGTGGGGGCTCTAGAAAGCATACTATATTTTGTCACTCCAATTTGGGGGCTCTAAAAAGCATACTATATTTTGTCACTCCAATTTGGGGGCTCTGGAAAGCATATAACAGCTGTAAGTTTTGTTTCTTCAATTTTCTGTTTTCTTCCTAATTTTGGCTGCATTAATTTTATTTGTTCAAAAGCCTTTTAATTTCATTCAATAAAAATTATTTGTTTTACTACCTATGATCCTTTGCCTTGTTTGGTCATAAATTCTTCTCTAATCTCTAGATCTGGCAGGCACATTTTTCAATTCTCCCCTAATTTACTTATGTTAAAACCCTTTATGTCTAAATCATTTATCAATTTTGGCCTTATCTTGGTATGTTATGGGATATTGATCTATATTTACTTTCTGTCAAATGACTTTCCAGTTTTCCCAGCAATTTTTGTCAAATGTTGAGTTCTTACCCCAGTAACTGGGGTCTTTGGGTTTATCAAACACTAGATTACTATGGTCATTTACTAATGTTTATTGTGTGTCTAATCTATTCCACTGATCTATCACTTTATTTCTTAGCCAGTACCAGAATATTTTGATGATTATCACTATGTGAGATAGTTTTTGATACAATCAATTATATTGATAATTTTCCTAATGTTTTGCATTTCTTGTATAAATACCACTTGGTCATGGTATATGATCTTTGTGACATATTACTACAATCTCCTTGCTAGTGTTTTATTTAAAATTTTTAATCTATATTCATTAAAGAAACAGGTTTATAATTTCTTCTCTTTTTTTATTCTTCCTGGTTTAAGTATCAGAAACATGTCTGTATCATAAAAGAATTTGCTAGGACTCTTTTTTTTTTGAGAACTCTTTACAATAATAATACATGGGGGGGGGAGGAAATTGGACCATTCAAGATAGTATCCCTTACATTTTATAGATTTCTTTATGTGGTTTAACTTTTTTTTTCTGATTGTTCTCCATATGTCTCATCCCTTCTACTTCACATATGAATAGGATATGAATAGCTTAGGATCAGATAAGCTCTCTTTTCTACAAACTCTTTTTTTAGTGTTCAAATTATTTATAAAGTGGGATAATTGTATTTTGCAGGAGAGGAATAAAATTCTTTTTGATGAGTTGCCAACACTACAAAGGTCACTTATAGACTAGTTTATATGGCCAGATATAGTTATAAAAGACATTCACTCTATAGAGAAGAGGAAAATGAATAAACTCCAGAAATATTTTTGTATATATAAGGTGACTTAACTTTCTGCCTGTTTTTCATGAGAAGATCAAGTTATAAAAAATAGGTCATTATAGGAATTTTTCTAATTACTTTTTGTTTGTTTTTCTAGAAAATCAAATTTATTTTCAAAATACTGTGCCCTTATGTAAGCTTACAAAGATGTGAAAATATTCATAAACATTATCTTTCATTTTATCCTCACAACAACACTGAGAGATAGGTGCTATCGTTTTCCTCATTTTACAAATGGGGTAACTCGGGCAGACAAGAGTTAGGTGACTTGCTCAGTCACAGTTATTATGCGTCTGTAGCCAGATTTTTAACTTAGATCTTCCTGACGTCGGATCCAAGGTTCTATACACTATATACGTGGAAGATAGCCAGGAAAAAATCCCCAGATTAAAGAGATAGTCTGTGGAATAACCAGGAGGCCAAGGTCACTGGATTTAAGAGTACCTGTTGGGGAATAAGGTGCAAGAAGATGAAAAAATGAAAAGGGATTGATTATGAGGAACTTTGAACATGAAGTGGAGCATTTTACATTTTCTCCTGAAGGTAGCCACTGGAGTTTAAGTAGGGCATGGGATGATCTGACCTGAGCTTTGGGAAAATCATTTCAGTGCCTGAATGGAGGATGGATTGGTGTGGGGAGACTAGAGAGAAGAGAGTTTTAAGGAGGAGAAAGTGATCAATAGAGCCAAAAGTTGCAGGGAGGTCAAAGAGAATGAAGACTGAGAAAAGGTTATAGGATTTCTCAATTAATACGTCATTAGCAATTTCAGAACAAGTAAATTTTGGTGGAATAAGGTCAGAAGGTAGGTTATAAGACATTAAAAGAAGTGAGAGAAGAAAAAGTACAAAAACTCCCTGCCTTTAAAGAGCTTACTTTCTAACTTGGGAGACAATATATATAAATAACTAGGAGATACATTAATAGTAAATGAAAGCTAAATGCATTAGCAGTCAAAGGTACAGAAAGGTCTTCAAAAGGTGGGCACATTCTGAGACTGAAACACTACTTCACATAAAAATGCACTCTTCTATAATTTAGGAGTTTTCTTTTAATTTTAATTATAACTTTTTAGTTGGTCATTATTCATGGATATACTTATACTTTTAGATATTTGTATATCTGTGGTTAGGGTTGAATGGGAGAAGGGGAAGAGAATCTTTGGTTTCATCCATGTATGAATTCACCGTGTAGAAATTTTCACCACCAATGCAGCTCATCAGTTCATCTGTGATATAGTCTTCATTACTGGAGCATTCAAAAGTTATGCCACTTTCTCAAACTGACACAATTAATAGATATTAGAAACAGGATTTGAACACTGATCTTCCTGGTATCCTGGCCAGCACTAACTATACCCTACTGCTTTTCATAATATTTTAAACTCATTAATTCAAGCTCTATCACTGTATTTATCTAGGAGGTTTCCAGCTTTTTCTTTAACCTTGCGGAAGGCTCCACCAAAGAGACTAAATATGATGTGCCAATCAGATTATAGGGAACCAGTCTGCATTCTGGAAGTCTTTGGGGAGAAACAATGAGAAAATTTCAGCTCTCCCCAGGCTCATTACTTAAAATTAAATACTGTCTCCCTTCCATCATTGAAAAATAGAGTATTCTTTATCAAGGAAATGCTTCCCTTGAAATTGTCTAAACCAAAGTCTCAGGCACTGATCCAAAGTATAGATCCAATACTGTTTCAAAAATTTATGTCCTTTTCTCTTTACTATGGGATGACTGGTCTTATAGCTATATATAATCATAAATCTGGTTTGTATATGCTGTTTGGAATTTCCATTGTACCTTAGTTCTCCCTTGTATAAAATTTGTGCCATGAAAGTGGGACAATCAAAATGGTAGACCAGATGAAACCTGAGATTTTACAGGAGTTTGAGAAGATGAAATTCAACCTCATGGTGCGCACCTATGAGTCATGCAGGTTCAATAAAATAATCAACAAGTTACCGGGAAGATAGAAAGAGGAACATAGAAATAAACATTGGAAGATAATTTAGAGCCTTCCTAGTCATAGAATTTCCTAATTAGATGGCACCATCAAGTCCAGCCCAACACAAAAGAATTTCTTCTTTTATATTTCTCAAAGTGGTCATCCAGCTTCTCTTATAAGACCTCCAATGAGGGAGAATACGTTTCCTCCTGATGCTGCCCATGCAACTTCTGCACAACTCTAATTGTTAGAAATGTTTCTAGGCATGTCTGTAGGTAACTGACTGACTTAGTGGGCAGACTGTTCAAATCTGACCCTGTGTGACCCTAAAAACAAGGCATTTAAACCTGTTTGGCTTAATTTCTTCATCTGTAAAATGACCCAAAGAAGGAAATAGCAAATTACTTCAGCAATATGAGATTGCACAGAGTTAGACATGACTAAACAGTAACAATTTACACCTGAAAAAAATCAGCAAATACTTCAAACTAGAGCTTGATTCACTGTTTTTGTTAATTGTCTGGGTTTAAGAAAGTGATGGAGAAAATGTTAATAATGCTGATTAAGCTTAAAAGTGTGTCCCACACACATTTTTTTTCAGAGAGCCATTTATTAAACCTTTCCCAATCTATTACTAGTGTAGTATCGTATTATCAACCTGAAAAGGTAAGCTGAAACCAGGCTGTAAAAGGTTTGAAGTAGGAAACAGAGTAATTTCATTTGATCTTAGCAGTAATAATAAGTCACAGGAGTTTATTGAACTGGGGAATGATACAGTGAGATCTGAATATTACTTGGTAGTTCTATGAAAAATGAATTGGGATGGAGGGATATTTGAGACAGAGATCTCAGTTAGGAGGCCAACTGCAATATTTCAGATCCTGAGAGATGGGAGGGGAAATGATGAGCATTGTGGAGAAAGAATAGACAAAACTTGGGGCAACTAGTTGGTGCAGTGGGTAGACTACCAGCCCTGGAGACAAGAGACCAGAGTTCAAATCTCAGCCTCAGATCCATAACACTTACTAGCTGTGTGAGCCTGGGCAAGCCACTTAACCCCAATTGTCTTACAAAAAAAAAAAAACACACAGGCAAAATTTACATTTAGGGAAAGATGGGAAGCAACTCATCCCTCCCTTCAGAAAACACAGTCTGAGGGAGAGGAGCGAAAACCCAAGGGGCTCCTTCATTAGAGAACCTGCATGGCTTAGGAGCTAGAGTGCTGTACTAGGAGTTAAGAACACCTGCATTCCAATCCTGTCTCTGTCTGACTCAGAGGTGATACTAGACAAGTGACCTCTATGAACCTCAGTGTCTTCATATGAAAAATGAGGATAATAATAGCAGTCACAATCACAGGACTATCATGAGTCATATGAGATTTATGCATGCAAAATGCTTCAAAAACCCCAAAGTGCTATATTAATATGAATTATTAATGGAAAGTGTGATAGACCCGAGTTTGCATTTAGCTTTACTAGTTGTATGATCTTGAAATAGACAGTGAAAAAAGAGTTGACTTTGGAGTTAGAAGTCCTAGGAGCAAATCTTGACTCTGTCACTTAAGTAGATAGAGCACTGAGTCTGGAGTCAGAAAGACTCGTCTTCCTGAATTCAAATCTAGCCTCAAATACTTCCTAGTTGTGTGACTCTAGGCAAAATCATTTAACCCTGTTTGCCTCAGTTTCTTCATCTGAAAATGAGCTAAAGAAGAAAATGGCAAACTAGTCCAGTATCTTTGCCAAGAAAACTCCAAATGGGGTTACAAAAAGTCAAACACAACTGCAAATGACTGGACATGTAAATGACATCATACGAATCATTTAAATTCTCTGGACCTCAGTTTTCTTATCTATAAAGTAGAGCATCAAACTACCTGTCTAAGGTTCCTTCTAACTCTAACTCTGTAGTTCTTTGGGAAATCCACTGAAGCTTCATCATCAAATTCAGTTCCTCTTCGTAAAATTGGCATAATACACATATTACCATATTCACTAGGTGACTTTAAGTAAAGTGTTTTGTAATCCTCATAATTATATATTAACACCTATTGTTATACTCTAGCATCCTGTAGATAGTGAGGAGGATAGAGTGCTAGGTCTGTAATCATGAAAATCTGAATTCAAATTCAGCCACGATACTTACTAGCTCTGTAAGCCTGGGCAAATCACTTAACCACTGTTTACATCTGTTTTCTCATCTGTAACATTAAGATAATAATAATACCTCCTTCCCAGGGTTGTTGAGCATCAAATGATATCATATTTATAAAGTGCTTTGTAAACATTATTACCTTGGTTATCAATTATGTAAGTATTAAAATATTTTCCTAATTTTTTATTTAGCTTAATATTCCACTTATATATATATTGTGTGTATATATATATATATATATATATATATATATATATCTTCATTCACATCTCTTAGCCATTGTAAGCATTCTGAATATATATATGATCACCTATGCTCTGGATACTTTCTATTTATTAAAATACTTCAAACACACACACATACACACACTCACACTCATGCACAAACACTGGGACTTAAATCATGTCTTTACAACATCAATAAAAAATATTAAAGTATGACCTAATATGGTAGTCACAGCACAAACAGCTTCAAGAATTGTAAAAATCAAACCAGGCAAGCTCCATTGGAGTCCATCCCCTAGTACAAACAGCCAGCCCGGCTGTTTTCTAAGGGCGGCTCTGATCACAGCAAGAAACAGTCTAGAGGGCTTTTGATTTGATATACGATAAGGCAATTTAAGACACTACATTTTTGTGAGTCACTTCTTTATCTTTACCATGTTCCAATTTTAACTTCTGGTTTTAATTTAAAATCATTATAAATTGTTTATAACTTATCAGTAATATGTACAGTTAGGGAGAGTCAACCTCCGGTCACAGAAGAGTTCTTTGGTTCTGTTTAAGGGAAAAAATTCTCTCATGCCTACATAAGAGACCATCAAATATGCCAAAAAACATTTTCCTGAGTGACTTTAAATTTTTTTTCACTTTGTTTTAAATATTTGCCATGGTCAATCCAAATTTGGACTTAAAAACTTTTTTTGAGAAAAAGATGTAATAATTTTAACATCAACTCTCTAGGTCTGCTTAGTGGTCAAGTTACCTGCTTATTGGGACCTGATGTCAATGTGGACCTTGTTCCCATCCCATTCTTTTCAGTCAATTCATTTTTTTGGATGAATCTATGAGAAAAGTGAAATTTTAGAACTGGGCTCAGGACAGATTGTAGCAATTTTAACACAGCATGTTCTGAAAAAGAATCTTTTCTTCATTTCTAGTTAGACTAATATGGACAGGATAGTTGTGCATTGTTCTCGCAGAGATTTTTTAAAAGAGATAAATGTCAAAAGCATGATATCATATGGATTCCACGCATGTTGTGGGTTTACAGTGTGTGATAACCAGGTTTATTCGTTTTCCAGAAGTCTGGATTTAAACTTAGAATCAAGAAAAACAAGGCATTCCAAGTTTTAGATGGAGAGCCATAGAAGGAATTATAACTAAAGTCATATACAATAGAGCACACCACAACTACACATAGTGGACAAAATTAATTTCAATAGAAGATAAAGACTAAAACAACTCTGGCATAGCAACTGTTTGAAAGACATGGGGTAAGAAAGGAGTAAACATGGGAAAGAAAAAGGTTGGCAGAGACTGAGTGATATGAGGACATGAAAGATGTTTATAATATATTTTGAAATCTGGAACTTTTTTGAAGAGCTATGAGGAGAAATAGCTGAGAAATGAACATCTAACTGGCAAGAAGAAAGAAATAAGGGTCTATTATTGAATCAGTATGGTACAATGGAAAGAATATAAGACTGGGAACAATTAAAGCTGATTTTAATTCAACCTAATCAACAAATACTAGATCAGTTTCATTGGGCAAATCACTTAAGTTCCTTGATCCTCAGTTTCCTCTTGTGTGAATAAGTATAATAATATCTTCCCTGTTCACCTCACAATCCCATGTACACATGTACAAATGGGAAAAAGCACTATGAAAACTTCAAAAGAAAGAAAGAAAACAGCATTCATTGAGCACCTACTATGTGCCAGGTACTGTGTCGAACACTATAAATATTATACTTTTTGATTCTCACAACAACTCTGGTAGGAAGATGTTCTTGAGGAAACAAAGGTTAAGTGACTTGCCCAAGATCATACAATTATTACATATCTGAAGTTAGATTTGAATTTGGGTCTCCTGACTCTAGGGCCCACTGTGCTACCTAACTACCTAGGTGAAGATCATAGGAGCCCATGGAGATAAAAAAAAAAACACCATGAAAACTTCATAAAGTGCCATACAAACAAAGTAATATTGCTGACAAGTGTTTACATATTTATAGAAGTATGCTATTTCCCAGATTAGAGGCAGTTGAATATAGTTAAATGAGTTTTTTGTTGATTTGTCCCATCAACATATTTATCTTGGACAGGCATCAAAAAGGGGCAATAATTAGCTCCTCATTGTGGTACAGAGATGACCCTGAGTTTTCAAATGCTGTACTAAGAGATGCAAACTCTGATGGGTTTTACCAAGCTGGAATATTTTCCATTACATACCCAGTGGTACAGGAGTTAAATATCTATTAAAGAGCCAACCCAAACAAGTGAGAAATAAACAAATGGTTAGATTGACTAAAGAATATGATCACAGACTCGGGTGGTAAACTCAGTAACTTAGTCCATTAACACATGTATCTTGAACAATCACCAGAGATAAATAATGAGATGTACTACAAGAACAAAGAACCAAAGAAGGCCTACAGCATCATACACAAAACCTCTATGGAGGAATGATAGGAAGAAATGGACAAAAAATTAAAAAAAAGAATTAGAAGATATGAATGAGCTACCACTTGCAGTGCTGATCTCATTACAATTTAATGAAGAAGACAAGACCAAAAAAGCAGAAAAGTGGAAAGGGAGAAGGAAGCAACTTAACTTGGAGGTGGGAGTAGGGGGATGGAGAGGTGGGGATACTATTGCCCTGGGCCCACTCCTTAAATAGAAGTTTTGGGATTCATGGCTCTGCTCCTCCAGAGAGTCCAATCTGAGGGGCCAAAAGTGATGAGAATGATCAGATGTAGTCATAAAGGTTGATTCAATCTTTCAGGATAATGACAATTCCCGATAACTATGTTCCTAGGTCATTGAAGGCATGATTGAGAAGTCTGAAGCATATAGATGGTTTTTGGGGGGTAGATAGAATAGAAGTTTCTTAATTTGAGATTTCCTCAGAGTTTCCTGGATGTGAATAATGGCCAAAGAAAGAAACTGATCTCTTTGGATCCCTCTTGAAGATCAAATTCAAAACTCCAGAATCCTTAGGGTGTTCTAGGTCATGAATTAAACCAAAATATCTCAAGAAACCCTGCTAGCAACTAGTGTTCTATCACAACCAATTCTTCATTTATGAACAATTTAGGAGCCACCTTTGGTTGGATAGAATCTCAGATTTAAGGTGTTATTTTTGGTTGCTTTAATGTGATACTTTATTTCTTCTTTCATTTGGATGGCCATGAAATATGAAACAGTATAGTATAATATAGTATAGCATAGTATAGTACACAGCTTCTTAAATTGGATTTCAATTCCATATGGGGGTCTTATAAATTGGATGAGGGGACAGCTAGGTGGGGCAGTGGATAAAGCACCAGCCCTGAAGTCAGGAGGACCTGAGTTCAAATTTGGTCTCAGAAACTTACTACGTCCTAGCTGTGTGACCCTGGGCAAGTCACTTAACCCCAACTGTCTCAGAAAAAAAAATTGGATGTGGGGGTCATACAATTATGATTTACTATAAGCAAATCTTTTTTATATTTTATATACCTGTATGCCTGGGATCACATAAAAATTTTTCAGGTGAAAGGGGGTGCCTATAATACACTATAGTATAATGAGATCTAGACTTGGCATCAGACAAGATCTAAGGTCAAACCCTGCTTTCCATCATTAGAAGCTGCTTGGCCACTGGCAAGACACAAGCTTTCTAGGTGAACCTCAGTTTCCTCATCTGTAAGATGAAGATAATAATGCCAATCACATCTACCTCATACAATATTTATAAGGATAAAACAAGATAATATATAAAAATGTTTTGTAAATCTTAAAGTATTATATAAAAGTCATCTATTGTTATTATTACGATTGATTTCATTCTATTTCTTTGCCTTAGCTAAAACAAGGAATAAATCCAAAAACAGCAAAATTATATTCCCATAACTTTTAGATGACAAGAAAGATGAAGACATTATTCTGATAGCTCTTTGGTCCACTGAGTATTACTAAATACTAGATAAATGAAAATTTTATTTTATTTTAGATTGTCTCCCAGTCACTGAGCACCACCCTTCCTTCTTCACCATATTCTTGAAATCACATCCAATAATCCAAACTTTCACTTACAGAGTTAAATGCTGATAAATGGTTTTTCTCTTCCTTTTCTCTTTGCACATCTCCCTAAAAAAATTTTCCATACATCAAAAAAAAAGAAAGAAAGAAAGAAAAGCGCATTTACTTGTCATGTAGCAAGAAGAGAAATTATATATTATATGTTCCTTGGCAAATGTATGGCAGTCATCCAAAAGTTACTATAATCCAAATGTAATTTAACTAAGAAATGGTAACTTTTGCTCTAATCTTGAAATGGTCCAAACATCCCTGAAGATTGATCATTTTTCCAATGCATTCTTTTCATGGCTATGATTTTCCCGTGTGCTACTCTATTTCCAAGAGCCAAAATAGAATATATCAAAGTATCCTAAAAATACTTGGATAGACGGTGTTTCCAGGCTCATTGGCTGAAAGATTTGAAGAAATCTCACTGGGGAAAAAAATCTATTCATATGAGACTTCCTAACCCATTTTGTAGTCCTTAGAGAAACTGGAGAAATATTAAAACAAGAAACTTCAAGCCTTTTTGATATCCATAAGTCCTGCATCAATTGTCATTTCTGTATCTTTTCTTACTTGATTTCTAAGAAACACAATAGAAACTACATACTGCACAGGCATGAGTATTTTTAACTAAACCATAGAATGGGGAAAACAGTGCTTCAAATATCCAAGCCAGTTATAACTATTCACTCTTGAAGAGTTTTGACAATCAAACTGAATTCGTTTTAGAATATAAAAAAGAGCAAGATACTTCCTTGCCTTTATTAGTGACAAGAGTTGGCCACTGTCTGGAAATTTCATAAGTACTTTTTGTCTATACACACCCCTGGAATGAATTTCAGAACCAGATACTGGGCTCACGTTTTGGGAGAATCCCTGAAATTGTACCCTTGTCAGTTTCATCATAGAGAAGGAACTTTGAGCCTAGGTGAGAGGCTATTTTGGGGACCCTTGCTGAATATTGTCAGCAAAGCAGTAAAGAAAAGTCCCTGTTCAAAGAATCAAGAATGTGTAACACAAGCGTGAAGAAATTTCCCTGCCAACTATGGGTGTTGGAGACCTTTAATTAGGATACCAGAAACAAGGGAACAAGAACATGCAGACACAATTTAGAGACAGCTGACAACTATTCTTATGAAATATAAGTCCTTTGTGTTGAAACAGGAAGCAAATTTAAGTAATTTTGAGACTCTATTTCATGCCTATTAGATGAATCAAGGAAGGAAGGAAAGGAAGGGAAGAAAGAGAAGAAAGGGAAGGAGGGAGGGGAAAGGAAAAAAGGATAAAGGGAGGGAAGGAGGAAAAGCGGGAGGAAGGGAGGAAAAGAATAGAGAGAATGAGAGATAGAAGGAGGAAGAGAGGGAAGAAAGGAAGGAAGGAGGGAGAGAGGGAAGAAAAGAAGAAGGGAAAGAGGGAGGGAAAAAGGAGGGAAAAAAGGAAAAAGTTCTCTGTATAGTCAATAGAGTAGCATTTATTAAGTATCTATTATCTGTACTCAAAATTGAGAATTCAAAGAAAGGCTGAAATAAGTCCCTGCTCTCAAGGAGTCACAGCCCAGTGGTGGACATAGCAAGCAAACAACTAGGTGCAATTGATAACGTACCGAATAAATATAAGGTAGTCACAGAGAGAAGGTACTAAGATAAGGAAGACTAGAAAATTCTTCTTGCAGAGAGTAAGGCTTTAGCTAAGGCTTGAAGGGAACCAAGTAAGCCAGGAGGCAGAGATAAGACAAGAGAGTGTTCCAGCTATATGACAGTGAAAAATCCTGGAATTGGAAGATAGTGTCAAGTGACAAGAAGGCCAATGTCACTGGAAAAAATTAATATGTAAGAGGAAAAATAAGAAGGGATCAGGTTATGAAAGACTTTAAAAAAACAGAGTATTTTGTCTTTGATCCTGGAAGCAATAGAGAGCCACTAAAGTTTATTGAATAGGGAAGTAACATGTACTCTAGCCAGATCTAAGCTTTAGGAAGATCAATTTGACAGCTGTGTAGAGGATGAACTAGAGAGGGAAGAGATTGAGGCAGGAAGATCAACCAGCAGGCGATTATAATAATCCAGGCAGGAAATGATGAGGGCCTGCACTAAGATGATAGCAATATTAAAGGAGAGAAGAGGGTGTTTAAGAGAGATGTTATGAAAGGTAGAAATAGCAGGACTTGACAACTGAGTGGCTATTAGGGGAAAGATAAGAGTGAGAAGTCAGGAATGACTGGTAGGATCCCTGACAGTAATAAAGAACTTAGAAAGGGAAGGGGAGTAGTGGAGTTAGGGGGGAACTTCTTGAGTTCAGTTTTGGACAATTTTGAGTTGTTTATGGGACAGCCTGTTTAAGATGTCTAATAAGATAGTTGGATATGTGAAATAGGAAGCTAAGGAAGAAGTTAAGACTAGACAAGTAGATTTGAGAATCTTTGATTTAATGCTAATTCAAGCCATGGCAGCTTATGAGATCATCAAATGAAATAGTTTAGAGGAAGAAGAGAAAAGAGTAAAATGGGCTCAACAGCTGCAAAGGTAAAGGAAACTGCTGGAAGATATAGCAGTCAAGGGCCTGGCCAGCCAGTCACCAAAAGAGGAAGCAGTCAAAGCAAGAGCATTTAAAGAAACTAGTCCTACAGATAAGGGTCATGCTGCTCTCCCTGATCTCTAGTCTCAGGGTATAGAAATAAACTCTCTGACCATTTCCTCCTTCTTTTAGAACCTTTTACTCACTAATATATATAAAGGGCAGGATGAGAGGCTAAGGAAAAAAGAAGCCACTATCTCTGAATCAATGACTCCAATGATGAACACAGAATCTAATTTCCCTCTTTCAGCACATCCTTTCTGAAGAGGACTAGTGAGGAAAACAAGAAGATACTTATTTATACACACAGTGTCTCTAAAGTCTTAAATTTAAATTTGTGCTTAGTTTTAAGCTATTTCAGCTTGCTTTTGAGCTAAGACTTTGGACATCCTTGGTATAAGTTCTCACTATCTAGAGAACTTTTTAAATGTTATTGTGCTTAAGTATTTTAAGTATTATCTGTTTTAAGTGCCTTCAAAAGACAAATTATTACTATTGTTCTTGTTATTATTACCACTACTCGTATTCCTCGTCCACACCTTGGGGATACTAATAAAAGAAACTGGCTTAGAATAAGTTTCTATTATTGATTCAGGGACCAATACAAAGGGACCTTCATTTTTAAAATATTTTTTCTTGCTCTCTTTTGTTCTTATATCTCCTTCATTTCTAAATGTATCCATCTATTCTCACACGTACACACCTTTGTCTACCTTGATACAAAGAATTTTTTAAAGGAAAAGAAAATAAATTAGGTAGAAGTAATCAAACCATCTGAGGGAAAAGGATATGTTCAATACCCATAATCCCCCACCTCTGCAAAGGAACATAGGATCATAGATACAAAGTTGAAAGATATTTTAGAGGTGATTAAGTCCTTATTTTATAGATGAGAAAATTGAGGTAAACAGTTTAATGATTTACCCAGGATCCAGTCAAACAAGTAGTAAGTATGTGGGGTCATATCTGAACCCAGATCTTCTTGACACCAAGTCCATGTTCACATCTTACTGTCTCTCATAGAAGAGAGATCTATTTTCTCATCTCTTCTTAAAGGCCAAGCTTAGCTGTTGCTGCTTTTCAGTTGTGTCGGACTTTTCATGACCCCATTTGGGGTTTTCCTGGCAAAGATACTGAAGTGGCTTGCCATTTCCTTTTTCAGCTCATTTTACAGATGAGGAAAGCAAGGCTAAGCTCAGGCCCATTCTTATTTTAATCCTACTGATACTAAAAAGTATCACAAAGAAATCAAAAAGCTTAATACATTTTCCCACTTAGTGACCAACGAATAAAAACAAATATTTTTCATATTTCTTATTCACAAAACAATGGAATAGCATGAGGGCATGCCTATTTCATGGCCCAAGCCAACCACATTTGAAACACATGTACTCATCATATCCTCCTTTTATATTAACAGGAAGAGAGGCTCAAGAGTTCTGATCCCTGCAATATTGTTATGATGGAGAAGAAAGGCTAGGGAAATGGTTCATCCCCCTGCAGCTGTCAGGCCACATATTTTATTCTCTAGTTCTTGGCAGCCTGTTCAGGTCACCACTTACAGATAATAATCTATGAAGCCAGTGGATTAATGATGAGAAGACAATATTTCTTTCCTAATAAAAATGGCTATAAAATGGTTCCAGGTAAAGTTACTCTGGTATTGCATGGATGAGAGTAAAATCAGATCCATCATGAAGCACCTAGAGGGTTCATGTTGATAAGTCTTTATAAAAGTGACTTCTTTAAAAAAAAAAAAAAAACCTGTCAAGTGTTAACAGTAAACATTGCAATCCATGGGAGCATCTTTGGTTCATGACTCTGCACTTCTTATCAGTTGCCAGATACCATCTATTCTAACTCCATGATAGTTCTCATTTCTCTACTTTTATTGCTACCACCTTAGACCCTCATCAACTCTGTCTTGAACTATTACAATAGTCTCCTAAATAATCCTCGTCTCCAGTTTATTGACTTGACAATTCGTTGTTCATAGGATTAGGGAACGAGACTAAATCTATGATTTCATGTATACAGTACATAATACATAGTAGGTCCTTCTTGCTTTTCAGCAGTGTCTGACTCTTCATGAACCAATTTGGGGATTTTTTTGGCAAAGATACTAGAGTGTTCTGCCATGTCCTTCTGCAGCTCATTTTACAAATGAGGAAGCTAAGGCAATCAGGGTTAAGTGACTTGCCCAGGGTGACACAGCCAGAAAATGTCTGGGGCCAGATTTGAATTCAGGAAGATTATTTCTTCTGACTTCAAGCCTAGCACACTATCCACTATGCCACCTAGCTGCCCCATAGCAGGTGCTTAATAAATGTTGATTGATTGAGGATTGATTGGTTGCTATGAGAGTAATCCTTTTCAACTTCATGCAGCTTAGACATTTACAGTTTTCCTGTTCTGTTAGAACTACATTGCTTTGAATCCTAGTACTATAAATTTAGATCTTAAAGAGATCTTAGGGGTTATTTTACAGATGAGGAAAATGAGGCAGGCCCAGAAAGGTTCAATGATTTGTCCAGGGTCTCATAGACAGGAAATGTCTAGAAAGGATTCAAACCTAGTCCTTCCTGCCTCCTAAATACAGTTCATCTACTATACTATAATGCCTTTATTCCAAATAACTAGTCTGCCAGAGCATATTCTCCCTGTATTTATCTATACAATATTCCATTTACCTACCATTGCTGAATTATTGTGAATAGCTCTCTTATTTAAGGAGCAGTATTTTGAAATGCTGTAACGTAAAGAGTTTATGGCCCTAAGACCTGGGTACAAGATCAAAATCTACTATTTGTGAGATGTGTGATTTTTTTTGGCAATCTACTTAACTTTAAATAATAAGATTATTGATTAATTAATTGATTAACTGTATTGAATAATCTATCTCTGCAATGATACCTGTAGAGATGCCAGGAAGGAAAGCAAACTCAGTGAGGGCTGTACAATATTGCCAGAAGAAGACATTAATAGACCCACAGCATTGGAGACCCATAGCATTTATGTAATCTGGCCACAAATGCTATCTGTGTGTGATCCTTACACATGCTCACTTTTCCCACTAATAATATGTATATTCATGGGAGAATGTGTCCCAGGCTGGACAGATATGGTGAGAATGTTTTATTTTTTTTCTTTCTATGTTATTTCATTAAATGAACTTATTTTGAACTAGTTCTGTGTTTTAGCAAATTAGAAAAAAGTAAACACATTAATGGGGGCTCAAGAGATGTAATTTTGAGTGGATATGGATCCATTGCTTATCTTGAGAAGCTATTCTAGGGAATTCATATGTTTGAGGAGGGTGCCTTAGGTAAAACACTTAAGGAAACTGTCTTAGATTTGACACAGAAATTTAAATTGTTCACACAGAAAACTGTTTATTAAATGATTCTCTTCCTCATGTTGTAGCAATTTATTTTACTTAGTTTATTTCAGTAGAAGCATTGTAACAATATTTATCATGCTGTAATAGACAGTGATTACATCATCATTGATTATAATAACCACAACTACCAGGTGGCACCATGACTAAACTGTTCATTTTTTAACACTAAGAGAACACACACAGTGATTTGGCAAAGGAAGAATAGTCCAAAGAAAGTTTAGTAGATGATTCATTGTAATCAAAAAGATCCATAGCTCAAAAGTTGACATTTCTTCTATGTGTTGGCTTCTATATAGAAACAGAAGGCTTTTGGAGGAGAAAGCAGATTATGGGGAAAGCAGATATTATAGGGAAGAATGCTGCTAATAATAGATGAAGGACTCACTTGCATTATAATAGATTCAAAACAGGGGTGTTAGATATACAATCCAATGAACTTTAAAATTTGATGCAGTGTTAGGAAATCAAAGAAAAAGGGAGGAAATGATTCATTGGATCACACGGATAAATTACAACTTTAAAAGTGTATAAAGTAAATGTAATTATACTATCTTTATTACAACAATTATTTGGAGAAAGACAAAAACTTCAGTTCAAAGTTTTTGTATTGGATTTCTTTTTCAGACAATTTTTTCATAGTACGAAGAAAACAACCATTGGAAAAGATTAAGTATTGCACAGGACAGATGAGTGCTGGAGACAATACAATGGAGGGCATTAAAATATTTCTTCCTATTTTATTTGAGAGAAGAAGGGCTGGAAAAATCTTGGGGAAAGAATTATAACCAACTATTATTATTGTTATTATTTTTTATTATTACCAAAAAGAGATTGTCAACAATGTATCAGTAACTATGGACCCATTTGTCTACAAATATACAAAAATTTCATAAGAATAATCTATAAAAGCATCAAGGTTATGTTTTATGAAGGTATGACAAGAGAGTGGGCAGATTTTTACAAATGATACTCAATAGCCAACACAAAAGTGACTAAAACAAAGAGAATAGAAAATCCCATTGTGTTATAATATAGTCACTATTCTAAAAAAAATAGTTTATTTGTTATGAAATCAACACTTTACAGGATCTTTTTCAATGACGCATCTCCTATGTGTAAGTTAACATCTTACAAAATTCCAAGATACAACATCAGTGATAGCTTTGTTTAATGACCCTCAGATTATTATTAGCAAAGACACAAAATAGTTATACATAAGATCATCAAGCCTGTTTTCCACTATCATGGAGAACATGCAACACAGGATTCAATTTGAGGACAGTCTCCTCATACTGCTAGAGAATATTCCCACAAGCAATCAGAAAGTGAAAATGATCCTGGATATTGTTATTATAGGGGCAGGCATCATTTTACCACAGTGTAGAGAGATCTTATTGGTTCATGATGACCATTTAGTGAAATATCCAACTCTTATTTCTCTTCTGAGTTCCAGCCCCACATCCCCAACTGCCTGTTTAATATCTTCATCTCAAACTCATATGTCTAAAACTTAACTCATTATTTTTCCCTAACCCCATTCTCTCCTCCTAAGTCTTATTTCTCATCAAGAGTACCATTATTCTTCTAGTCATTTAGATTAGTGATTTTGAGATTATCCTTAATTATTTCCTAATATCCAAAAATGTGCCTGGTCTTTTCAATTCCATCTTGCCAATTATTCTCACATTTATTTCCTTCTGCCTACTCATTCCACAATCACCAAGCTAATATTCTTACATTCTTTTGCCTGGAATATTATATCTTCTTAATTAGTCTCATTAAATACAGTATCTCCCTTTCCTAATTCATCATTCACATAAGCAATCTAATCTTTCTTCTCAGGAAGCTTCAGTGATTTCCTATTGCCTTTAAAATAAAATACCAATTCTCCTATTACATACTTGAAGTTCTTTACAATATGGCCCCAACCTACCTTTCCAGATTTATTACATGTTCTTTCCCCTCACATAAACTATAATCCAGCCAAATAGTTCTACTGGCGGTTTCCTCACCTTCATGCCTTTCAACAAGCTCTTTTGGATACCTTAAAAACATACCTTTCTCTCTTTCTCCTTTTGGAACCTTCAGCTTCTTTCAAGGTCCAGAACAGGTACCAGCTTTTTAAAGAAATCTTCCCTGATTTCCGCAAGTGTTTTTGGCCCTTCAAATAGCTATATATTATCTTGTGTTTACTTTTCTATTAATATATTGTATTCACCTGGTAGAATGAAAACTACTTAATTGTTTCATTTTTTTATTTATATCTCCAGCATCCAAAACAATGTCTCATACCAGGAAATCTCATGATAAATCCTCTTTGATTAACTTCCTTCATATTCATACCTGTCCAAGAGGTAGGTTCTTTCCATAGATAAGAGTCTTGGTCCTGGAATCAGGAAGGCTTGAACTCAAGTTCTGGCTCTGATACATAATAGTTATGTAAGTGAACTCTATGGGCTACTTTCTAACCCTACAAATCAGAAAAAAAAGTTGCTGATCTATTTTGTGGAAGGAGTTTTCATATTTTAAGTTCCCTACATCAATTAAATAACAGGTCCAAGCAGAACTGAGAGCAACCCCTCTAAACAAAAATTCAGGCTATTTTAAAAAAATATTAAGGCAGATTCAAATGGAATTATTGTTAATTTTGAAAGACAAAAACTCCAGAGTAAAATCCCTCTTTTATAAAACGTAAATATTTTCCTGTAGTCATACTTTCTCAGAATTAAAGGAGAGATATTCAGATCTGTTCCATCACCTAATCTGGTGACTTAGAATGACTGTAGAACTGGAACATTCATCTAATTTTCCATTTTGTACTTCAAATTATGTTCTCCTAAATTTCCATAGAAATTATGATCTATCTTTATAAGGATGCAAATGGGAGAAAAATGAGAGTTATGGAAAATTTTACAAGGTGAAGAGAAGAAGGGGTGATAATAAACTTAATAAATAAAAAGGGACATATGTTAGCCCAGTGGATTGTAGGATTAATGGGCATCAACAGAATTTTATGGTAGGTAAGAAAGCTAAGGTGAGCTTGGGCTACTAAGATAGGCATAGTATGCAAGGAGATATTTGCTTTATTCTGCCTGAATTAGACCACAATTAGAAAACTGGGTCCAGTTCCAAGCATCTCATTTTATGAAGAACATTGACAAACTGGACAACATTCAGAGGAGGGCGTCCAGGATGGTGAAAGGTTTTGAACCTATACCATATGCATATGATTTAAAGAAAGCAATTGAGTTAGCCTAAAGAAATAAGATGTCCTCAAAGATTTAAAAAGTTTGCATGTGAAAGATGAAATGTATTTGTCTTGCTGGGCACAAATGAGCAGAACTATGAGCAATGAAAAAAATTACAAAGAGACAAAGATAGGCTTGATATCAGGAAAACTGCCCTAACATTTAGAACTGTCCACAAGAGGAACTGGCTGCCTTGAGAATGGGTTCTCTCTCACTGGCAATTTTCAAGTAAAGGCTAAATTAAAATTAAGTGATTTTCAGTTGTGTTCTCCATGACCTAGGGAGTTTTCTTGGCAGAGAAGGCTATTTTTTTCTTCAACTTATTTTACAGTTAAGAAACTAAGGCAAACAAGGTTAAGAGACTTGCTCAGAGTCACAAAGCCTAGAAGTATATGAGGATAGATTTAAACTCAGGAAGATGAATATTTCTGGTTCTAATCCCAGGGCTCAATTCTCTGTGCTATCTAGTTTCCCTAAAAGCTGAATTATCAATTTCCAGGCATATCCTAAAGAATCCCTTCTAGATCTGAGTCTATGATTTCAGGGATTCTTTTTCAGATTGGTTTCCCTCAATTCCTACATTCCAGCTCTCATCTCCATGACTTTTCGCTAAGATAGTCTTTTCTCATATCCACCTCTTGGCTTCTTCCACTTTGTTCAAGATTCAGTTCAAGTCCCACCTTATATAGATCTTTTCTGATCCTTTCTTCCCACACTTTTACTGCTCGTACCTGAGGGCACCTCTCATTAACCTGCTCTATAGCTTGCACTGGACAGTTACATGGCATAGTAGATAGAGCTTTGTGCCTGGAATCAGGAAGATATTTTCCTGAATTCCAATCTGGCCTTAGACACTAACTGTGTGATCCTGGACAAGTCACTTAATCCTGGTTGCATCAGCTTCCTCATCTATAAAATGCGCTGGAGAAGGAAATGGCAAATCACGCCAGTGTCTTTGCCAAGAAAACCCCAATGGGGTCACAGAAAGTCAGAGAAGACTGATAAATTACTGAATATATCTTGTATTTGCATTGTTATTAGTGTATGTGTCCTTCAATAGAATGTGAGGTCCTTAAGACAAAAAATTATGTTTTTGACTTTGCGTCTGCAACAGTAAACTAAATGCCTGGCACCTATAAGTGCTTGATAAATGCTTATGAATTGACTAAGAAGAATCCCTTCTGACTCTGAAATTCTGTGCTTCAGTGATCATACATACAAATTAATGGCTCTCTTTGATTAGGAATTTTCAACAAATACAACTAGAGAAGCACTGATCCTGAAAATTGGGAAGGAGAAGGGGAAAGAATCAAAAAAAAAAAAAAAAAAAAAACAGGTTTTTTTTTCAGCACCATGGCTAGGGAAGAACCTGTGCCAATAGCATATAGCTTGCTTGTGCATTACTATTAATAGTGATTGTTAATCACTATTAATTGCTAATTAATAGTTAATTAAATTAAACTGGTGGACACCATTATTTATTTGGGTGGAATATGAGTGGAATGCAACAAGGTACTTCAAGGAAGAACAGTAGGAATTGCTATTTGATACCTGCCTACTGGCTGGCAGTCAGACTTCCATTTCTGATATAGCCTAACCTTTCTCTCTGATACAGCAATTTTTTTAAGACTGCCCTATCAGCTGTGGAGTATCATTGAAGACTCCAGAGCATGTAACTTATTCTATTCAATTTTGAGTAATCCCCTTGTCTACACTCTTAATTCTGATTGGCTAATTTACTCCACCTTTCTTTATATCTTTCTTTTACTCTCTTGTTTGTGTTCATGTGTATGTGTGTGAGTGTGTGTGTTTTCTGCTGAGATACAAAAATAAATACATTATCTGCAATGAAGTGAACTGAACCTAAGGTCTGGAATCCTTGACCCAGTCCTACCACCAACTCATTTAGCAACCCCAGAAGTGATCTGGTTTCACTGTACTTTGGTTTTCCCTTCTATAAAATATTAAATTATATTTTGAAATATCTTAGAAGATATTGTGATTTCCTCAAAATAGAAGTATTTCCTTGCAAGTTGGCCATTTAAAAGAAATGAATTAATATTTCAAGCCAGAAAGAGTCATTTGGTCCCATTAGACAATGATATTCAGGAAAAAAAACTGTAGTATAAAATGAGCAAAGCATTTACAAAATAAATATTACACTTACTTGTTGTATGACCCTAATACATCATTAAACCTCTCTCAGTCTTAGATTCCTTATTTGCAAAACAGGGATAAAAATTGCTTCTACCTTACAAAACTGTTTTGAGGAACAAATGGTATGTATAAAATACTTTACACACCTTAAGTTGCTATATGTTAGCTATTATTATTTTTACTAACATATTCTCTTTCTTCCCCCTTACTTTTCCTTATTATTTGTTATCTTCTCATTTTATCACCATGAGTTTTGGAAAAGATCAAAGGGCTTGGTCTGAACTACCAAAGAGCTATAAATGACCCCTTTTGAGGAAAATCATTTGAAGAATGTTTGAAGAAGTATTAGCAGTTAAGAAACTATTCTGACCAAACCCTTAAGGGTTCTGCCAGAATAGAATTTTTTTCTTAGCAGTGGCTTTAGATCCAAGCTCATCTTGCCAACAATAGGAATCAGGAATTTTTTTTTCTCTGCCTAATATCTGTTACTCTCTGCCCTGAGATCTCTTGCTTTTAGAGCTAAAGTATAGACTAAAAGTTAGGAACAATGGCTTAATGAGGAGGGGTGGATTATATAAAGAGGAAATGATCCCTGCCCTTATCAGCAAGTACAAAGTAATACCATACATATGTATTCTTATACAGTGAATAAGTATTGGTACATTTTTAAGCTTTAATCCTTTAAAACTATACTTAAATATTTGTAAGCCATTCCATATACTATCATAAGATGTGAGAGGACACAAAACAAATTGCATACCTTGATATATCATAAATAATGAATCAAGTTATTCATATAGTAGATCTAATTATTAATTACTAGGATTATCTACCTTCTTTACCCATTGGTGAAGCAAATTTGATTATCATTATTGAAGAGTCTAAATTTGTCCAAAAGAAAATTGCTATTTTTTTGGGTTCTACTACTTTCATATAAAGAAAACTTTAAATCTTTTCTCTTCAGATAGTTTAGAAAAAAGAACAGGAGGACCGATTTTTTAGTTTTTATAAAAAAGTTTTAATGAATTTTTTTATGAAAAAATTGACTTTATACAAGGCAAAGACTTCATGTTGTAGGGCAGAAATGGCTAGCCTTGAAGTAAGGAAGACCTGAGTTCAAGTCTTGCTTCTGACACACTATGGGCAAACAATTTAACCTCCCCATGGTCTCAGTCAACTGTCTAAGGCTATAAGTTGCAAAAGAGTCATGAATAAGTGGAGGAAATTTACACATTCAGAATTCCCCAATATGATATAACCATTCTTCTAGATGGATACTTACGGGAGATACTGGGGATATAAAGACAATCACAAAGCAGCTTCTACCCTTACTGAGCTTACATTCTATTGTAAAAACCACAGGTCCAAGCAAAGAAGAAACTATCCTCTGTGCCCATAATTAGAAATTGTTAAACAAATCATGATGTATGAATATGATACAATACTTTTGTATTGTAAGAAATGTTGAAGGGAATAGTTTCCAAAAAACCTGGGAAAACCTATATGAAATGATTCAGAGTGAGGTGAATAGTACCAAGAGAAGAATTTATACAATGATGCCAATATTGTATTAGAAAAACAATTTTGAAAGACTTAGGAAATATGACCAACCCAATGGCCAACAATAATTGCAGAGGACTCATGATCAAATGTTTATCACTCCCTTGCTTACACAGAAGTGATAAACTCAGAATACAGATTAAAATATACTTTTGGAAATGAACAATGAGAAATGATGTCCCCATATCTTATTTTCCTGCATTGCTCATTTCTAATCTTTCACTTTTAATTCTCTTCTTTTTTGCATTTTCTTTTCTTATTTCTGGAAAATAGATTTTCTTTACTTTTTTAAAATTTATTTTATTTTCAATTGGATATCTGGATTTTCTCCCTCTCCTTGCATTTAGAAAGCAAGAAAAGCAAAGCCCCTATTATAAATATGTATCATCAAACAAACCAAAATTTTTCATTTCTCACTATAAACACATACACATACATACACATATACACATACAAACACAAATATACTCATATACACATCCAGAAAAGAGAGAGGGGGAGAGACAGAGAGACAGAGAGAGGAGGATCCAAGACCATCTCTCTCCTTTTAGTCACCCTGTTTTCCAGAGCTAAGGCCCAGCAAGCAAGTTGTGACCTGAGCTTGGAATAACAACAATCCTTTGTGCCCCAAATAAACTTTGCTGCAACTAAATCACTGATAGTCTCTGAGCTCAAACAAGCACCAGCAGACCCTTACATGAGACAGTTTGGTAGCAATGGTGGGATTTTTTTAAGTAAATAATTACCTTCTTCCTTGTCCCCAGTGAAAATTTAAATACAGTACCTTTAGGAGGCCTTTGAGCCCTACTCAATTCACAAATGGAAAATGGCAGTGAGTGATTTTCCTTCTCTGATTCTTGAATTCCTATCTTTGTTCAAATTCTGCTTGCTTAGAGAATAGAAATTTTGAAGAGAGATCTTTTTAAGCCATCCTTCAAGAGTTTTGTTACCCCTCTTTTGACAGGGGTTTTATTTGGCCCCTCCCTTGGAGAGATTTTAGTTTTCTCTCCTTTACAGGGACTTGGTTTCAATGCACATCTTAAGATCTTTAGAATTGTGTACTTCTTTCTCTCAGGCCTATAAATAAGCTGGGAATGATGATCCATCTCAGAAAATAGTAGACTAATTTTTTTTCATGGGTCCCAAATCTGTAGGTATGTAATTAATTAGGAGAAATTGACTCAAAATGATTCCAATAACTATTGGCCAAACTGGGATTCTTTTGACTAGAATAGCAGGAATTACTTTAAGAATTGTCTTGATGAAGCCAATGAGAAAATTAAATATGCTGAAAGGGATTTTTTAATAAATGGCTACTCAAAACCTCCTAATGAAAAGCCTTTTAGATTTCCTTAAGAAAAGTTTAGATAGAATTAAATCATCCTGTCTATGTGTCTGTCTTTTCATTTTGTCTGTATTTCTGTCTTTGTAAAATGTAAAATGTCTGTATTGTGTTGGTGTTGTTTGTAATATCTTAAAAGATTTAAAATACTTTGAGCTAGAAAAACTCCCAAAGAGTGAAGTCAAAGAGTTTAGAAATATGGGAAGGATTAATGAATTTTGATAGTTGAAACAAATGTCCCAGTAAGCAAGACAAATTCCCACTTTAAGTTTTCCCAGGGAGATTAGGTTATAAAAAAGAAGAGAAAAAATAATCTGCAAAATATTTTATTTTTCTATCATTTTAGCTTTGGTTTCTTTGGAATTACAGAAATGAAATTAGATAATCAAAGTTTGAGAAACCATTCAAAACATCTTGATAGCTTTTGGAGGTTAAGGAGATTAATCATTAAGGAGTTTGAAGAGTTCTTATTTTTAAGGTTTTAGTACAGAACTCCTGGGATTTGGGATAATTCCAAAAACTCACTCCCTTTCTAAAATATCTTAATAAGTTTTGGGGTACCACTGTAGAATTTGTTTTAAGGAAAAATAATAATTAAAATCCTATAAAAGTTTAAATGGCATTTGAATTTCCCCCAAAGATTGATAGCTTCATTATTCTAGGGCAGGGTTGGGAAATGTCTTACCCAAGAGTCATAAAAGGCCATTTGCTAAAGTAACTGCAGGTATTGATGAGCTGAAAGCTAGGTACAACAATCTCCCACTGCTGGATAATTTTGTATGACCCACAAATGATGTCATAAATATCCAAATGGCCTTCGGCAGAAAAAAAAAACATCCAATCCCTAGGCTAGTTTGGAAGTAATGTTAGAGTGGGGAAAAGTGAGTATACAGTTTGCACTTTATGGCTACCTCTAGTTAACTTTTTCTTGACAATGAAAATAGAAAAGATTGTTTAAACATAGATCTCTTGTGATCCTGTCCCCAATTCAATTCAGAGACCTTATCCTTTTATCATCTTAGATTAGGTTTCCAACTACCACTGTTAAAAGAAAATGCTGGGGAAATGTAGGGAAATATGAATTATTTTTTTGTTGCAGAAATGCACTATCTGTGAAATCTCAAGCAAGTTATTTTATTTCTGTCCCAATTTCCTGATGTGTAAAAAGAAAAATAATAACAGGACCTGACTCCCAGGGTTGTTGTGAGAATCAAAATGATGTAATGTTTGTAAAGTGCTTAAAACAATGATTGGCAGAATAGGTCAGAAAATTTCAAGCTCTTCAGATTATCCCCACAAACAAGACAAATTTGCACTTCAGAGTGAATATAGACTAGTTAAAAAACAAAGAAGACTTGGGGCAAACATAGGTCCTCCTGGGACAACCCAAGACCTGAGTTAATTGGTATGAACTATAAACACCTCCAGGCTAGGTCCCTAGAAAGAGCAAGGAGTGAGCCCTAGCAAGGCAACTAGCTGGGTTTGACTGGAGTCTCTGAAGCACAGGAACTTTCACTTTCTGGAAAGAGAATAGTGAGAGAATTCTGGGCTGAGGCTGAGAAGACTGAAGGAAATTCTGCTGATAGGAAAACCAGACCCAGTTGTACATGGCAAGAAGATGCAGTGGGACAGGGACATTACTGGCTTTAGACATTTTCAAGAAGGTGGAATTTTTGGTTTGGGGTTCCAGGTCAGGGGGGATAGCTGAAGTGAAGTTAGAGGCAACATTCTCCCCAACCCTGTATTGAAGGTGCTTTTGCTAATAGTTCTCATTAAAAAAAAAAAAAAAAAAAAAAACAGGAAAGACCAGAGTTCATCTTCAGAGGACAATGAATTTTTTTTAAACCTCTTCTATCCCAAAGAGTAATGCTGCATGCTACATGTGTGCTTACATATGTGCAAATGCCTACATAATATATGTATATGTATGTGTTTGTGTTTGTGTGTATGTATACATATGTATGTATGTTTATAGATGTATATTGTGTGGTTATAAAAATATACATGTGTGTGTGTGTATACCTGTATTTAACTGTAACTTGCTTGGGAGAGGTAGGAGGGATGAAAGAGGAAAAAAAGAATAAAGTAAAAAGTTCACAGCAGAAAACAAAAGAATAACCTCCAAGAAACCAAAGAAAAAATGAACAGAGAAGATCCTCCTGATTTTTATCCCCATTATGTATTTCCTTTCTGAAAAGAAAAATTCTCTACCTAGTTAAACTTGAGCCTTGCTTTTAACATTATGTGATTATATAGTAGTGTCAGATATGACTCATGCCTGGAATCAAACAGAGCAAAGGGAGTTTTTCAACCTGTTATGATATGTAATATTGTAATAACTATTTCTCTCCTTTTCCTTTTGTAGCAAACTTCTATAATTAACAGGGTTTATAAGCACAATACTAACTTTATTAAATAATAGATTGATATTAAATAATGGAACATCTCTGAGTTACTATGATAAAATTCAAGTATGAACATTTTATAATTAATCTGTATTTGTGATCAAATTATAATATAGGGATAGAATTCTCCTAAGGGGGAAATAATTGAGCAAATTAATAAGACAAAGATGTAATATGAAAGTCTTTTAATTAAATGGCAGAGGCTTTTAATATGTTTTGTTAACAAGCTGTCAAAATTGGATTAAGAATGTTATATAAAAATTGTATTAATGGGGCAGCTAGATTGCACAGTGGATAGAGACTGGCCTTAGATTCAGGCAGACTAAATTCAAATCCAGAATATTACTAGATGTGTGACCTCAGGAAAGTCATTTAACCCCAATTGTCTCACCAAAAAAAAAGAAAGAAAAAATCATATTGATAATAGTAAAGAAAGTAAAATTATTTTTCAATTTTTAAAGAATCTGATAATTTTACACGTCAGAAGAACTTATTTTATAGTAAGACTAATAAAATTTGTCAAAAGATTCTTATATCAGGTATAGGTTTTAAATAAGGATAGAAACAGAAAATAGTAGATGAACTGAAATTCTCTGAAGTTTAAGGATTGGAGAATCAAATTTACTAAATTGTATTGACTTTTATTACTTGCAGAATTATCCAAGAACTTCTAGGTTTGGAAGCAGAGAAATAGAGTCTCTTTTCAGAGCTATCTTGAGAATAAAATCTACTGTCAAAAGAAGATATTTATGGACCAGATGACAAAAATGACACATGTTGGACTCAAAATGTACTGGTTAAATGGATATTGAGAATGGGTCACTAGGATACAGGGAGACTTGACATTAGTTAATATTTATGATCATTATTGAATTGTTTTGCATGGTTTAGGTTTTCTTGGTTATCTTGGTGATATGTAAATCTTCCTCCTCAGAAGTAGTCCATTTTGAGCCTTAAGTAGTTTGATCTATAACCTGATATTGATTAGACTTGGCAATGTAATTATGATTAAATGAAATAAAGAAAAAATTTTGCTTTTAACATATGTGACCTTTTCAGCATTTTGGGAGATAACAGAGGTCACAAAACTTCTATGATGCTTTGATCATTTGTTACCAGAGTTGACAATATACACACACATAAACACACTCATGTGTATGCATATTTGTGTAACTATGTGTGTATGCATATACATATATGTGTATGTGCATATGTTATATGTGTGTGTGCACACACATACACACACATACATATCCCATAATGTTCTCTACTGGGGAGGAAGGCATAGAGTCTAAAACGAAATTCTTAATTAGAATTACTTTATCTTTTGCAAAGCACATTTATTTCCAACAAAGAGAAAAAGAACATTCTTACCCTTTGAAAAAGATTTCATGTAGGTTATAGCTTTAAGGAGAAAAAAAGAAAAGAATGAGGAAATTAGAGGTGTGGCTTGATGAATGAGATGCTGAATTTAATTCTAAGAATACTGAGAATCTTATGTGCTCAGGACATTGTTCTAGACAAAGATAATGCAGTCTTCCTCCTTTATGTTCGTTATTTCCCTACTTAAAAGATTCAGTTACAAAACAATAACACTAACATCAAGAGCACACTAATTTCAGTCATTATATTACATTACATTACATTACAAGGCATGTACTTCAAGGCCACACTGATGATAAGAAAGTTCTCAAATATAACAAAATATTAATAGTAGCATTTTTTGTGATAGTAAAGAACTGGAAACAAATTAAATGCCCTTAGTTTAGGGGATGGTAAACATATTGGGGTACATGGATCTACTGCTTTAAGAAATGATATATGTGATTAAATACAAAGAGGCATGCAATGATCTATATGAATCAATGCAGAGAGAAGAAAACAGAACCAAGAAATCAATATGCACAATGACAATAACAATGTAAACAGAACAACCATACAAAGCAAAACAAAATTTACAAAATGTAAAATTATAAAGGACAAGCACAGAAGGAAGAGAGATGATACCCCTACCATCTCTTCTTGACAGTAGTAAGAGTTATATTGTACATACTTTCACATGTTTCAATGTTTTGATCATTTATGCTAGTTGTTCTCTTCTTTCCCTTTTTTTGCCTTTACAAAGCACTGTTTGTTAAAGGAAATGATTTCCTGAGAAGGAAAGAGTACTGGAGGAAACTAGGAGGATAATAAAAATTTATCATTATCATCAATAAAAGATATTCAATAAAGAAAATATCTTATTATAATATGTTATTATAATTAGTGAAAATGGCTGAAAATTTTAGGGATATGATTGTGATAGAATTTTATTGTGCTATAAGAAATGATGAGTTCAGTGGTATTAAAAAACATGAATATATTTACAAGAAATAATTAAGAGCAAAATTAGCGGAACCAAGAGAACATTGTAAACAATAACAGCAATATTGTTTTAAAAACAACTTTGAGTGAATATGTCATTTTGACTATTATAAATATCCAAATTAAATACAAAAGCACACATGAAGGAAGACGCTTTATTCATCCAGACAAAGAATATTAAATGGAAGTAGGTTTAGAATAATTAGATAGATAGATAGATAGATAGACAGACAGACACACTTATATTTATGTTTAATGGTTGCCATCTTGGAGTGGAGAAATTAAAATGGAAAAGAAGCTTACAAGAAAACTCTATGGATAATTATTAAGCATACTATGAGAGCAAGGCATTCTTCTTGGCATTGGAGAAACAAAAACCAAACACTAGGCCTCAAGGAGGAGGAAGAAAGCACTGACATTGTGTGACTTTAGCCAAGTCACTTAACTTGTCTGGTCCTCAGTTTACCAATCTGTAAAATGAAGGGGTTAGACCAGATAACCTCTAAACTTCCTTCTAACTCTTAATCTGTGATCATATCTTCCTACTAACTAAAGGAATCAGGAAAAATTTCATATAGGAGGTGTTGGCTAAGCTGAGTCTTGGAGAATTTATTCAATCCTCTTTTATTACACAAAATATATACAATTATCATGATAGACATCAATTCCCTTTAGGTATATAAAACAACAAATATACAGGTATAGATATGCAGGAAATGCTACCTCTTCTCCTTGAGTCTGGATATGCTACAATGGAATCACTTCCAGGTCTGGGTATCTGTTTCCTCATCTGCAAAATGAGAGAACTAAATAAAATGATCTCTAAGATCCTTTCCAACACTAATTCAAGGGCAAGATGGGGGCGAAGGGGAAATCAGGTCTAGAATGAAGGAGTTGTGTCACCAAAGTTGTTGATAGTTATTAGAAAAAGTAAATTTAAACAATGAAGTAGTGATTAATGGAATGTCTCCCAAGTGCTCCTAAACCAATTTCTGAGACAGTTAACAGTGAAATGGTGAAAGTTTCTCTTTAATAATGGATAATTTCATCCCTATCCAAGTATAGTATCTCTAAGCAAATATACAAATTAAGTTAATTCAAAAGGCCTCAATACATAAAAGTAATTTTAGAGATTTTTTGGTGTGGGAAAATTGATAAAAAGCAAGTTGTCATAAGTAAGTTTATTCACAAAATACAGATAATATAAAGGATCAAAAGTAAGACATATAGGAACAATTTCTACAGTATGACAACTTCAGTAAAAAAAAATACTTAGGGTAATTCATGTCTTACAATAAATCTTACTTAGGAAGGATCAAAGGATTTAGAATTATGAAGGATCAAAAAGTCAATTGATCAAGTGCCCAATTTATAAATGGAGGAATCTAATTATTAGGTGATTTGCCTGAAGTCATTAAATCTAAGATTCAAACCTTTGACTCAAGTCCTTTGACTCAAGTCAGAATTCTTTTCACTGTGCCACATGGTACAGAAACACAAATACATATATATATATATTTAATTCAGTATATGGCCAACATAGAAATTAGGTTTTGATTTTTGCTTTTTTCTATTTTTCAATTAGAGGGGAAGGTGAAAAAGAAAGAAAATAATTTATTTAATTAAAAACACAACAAATTTTGAAATACATTGAAGTTCAGAACTTCTCAAAAGAATTTCTTCATGTGGGGCAGCTAGGTGGCTAGTGCTAAGCCTGGAATCAGAAAGACATGAGTTCAAATGTAGTCTCGGACACTTACTAGCTGTGTGACCCTGAGCAAGTCATATAACCCTATTTGCCTCAGTTTCTTCATCTATAAAATGAGCTGGAAAAGTAAGTGGCAAACTGCTCTAGTATTTTTTCCTAGAAACATCTCAGATGGGGTTTTAAAGAGTTGGAAACAACTGAATAACAACAATGAAATTTCTTCATGAGCTAACCAGTGGGAAGTGCTATCTTTCCATGGATCTTAAGGCAGAGATGATATAATGATTTCATGGAATTATTGATTATAATATATAATTATAAGTACATACTGTTATGAACATTTGTAGGACATTGTTATGAACATTTAGAGGACAACAGCTATAGCCTATAGTATCAGATTCTGCAGCCTGGCCTTAGTACCTAAGAATTAAGAAATCAGGCAGAAACAGAAAAACTATTAGTGATATCTCCATTTTTAATGCATAGAAGAAAATGAAAGGAAGGCAGAAACACCAACAAGCAAAACAATCCCAAAGCTACAAATACTCTTGCAAGAATATATTATATGTCTAAAAAGAAAATCAAGCTGCACATAAAAGAAATCTGCAGTTTCATATACAATCTTCATTTCCTATTCTATATGAATATGGAAATATCTATTTTATTAGGTTTTTGTTAATTTCAGCAATTTTAAAATAATGACAAAGAGATAATTAGTAAATTTCTTTATCTCTACCTCCTGGAATCTCTAATGTTCTTCAAGTATCTCATATAAGAGCTTTCTTGTTTTCCCCCTAATCTTCTCTTTCCTCCCCTCAAGCTTCAAAATTACCTTGAGACTCTTTGTACATGAATTATTTTTCCTTATCTATGTACAAGTTAATACAGTAGAATGTAAGCTTCTTGAGGGAAAGGATAGCTTCCTTTTGGTCACTAGGTTCTTTATGTTTAGCATGGTACTTTTATACAGAGTAGGTGCCTAATAAATGTACATTAAATTGGACTGAATTTAATTTAATTTAATCATAACACCCCCAACAGTCATACCCTTCAAAATAATAGCAGTTCATGTATACCAAAACATGAGCATTTTATTATTATTATTATATTACCTCACTGATTTTTACAATAACCCTAAAGTCTATTCCTTCATTTCCAAAACTCAGAGAGAGCTGAGCATTGAGAATATTTGAATTCGTTAGATTTGGGGTTCCATGAAGACAGATTGAGGGACAGAAAATGTCCCCAATACTGTTCCCAGAAAACTTTGTTCCCTTTCCTTTGACTAGTCTATAATAGTTGCCATCTACCCAGAGCTCCTGGTCCTGCCTGAAGAAATGGAGTTCAGAAAGGCATTTCTGGATCTTAGAGTGAAAGGCTTGGTAAAAAGAATTGGAGGTGCTTAACCTGAAGAAAAGACTAAAAGGTATATGAGGGCTACTCCATTTAGTTATCTACAGGATTATCAAAATTGTTTAGACTTGTTCTATTTAGCCCAGAGGGAAATTGCAAACAGGCAAATTTAGGCTTAAGGATTAGGGGCAAGCTAGATTGGAATGGGCTGATTCAGGTAAATGATGGAGCTCTTCAAGGAAAAGTTTGACCAATTTGTTGGATATTGATTAGACTAAGCATTCATGGAGGTCTCATTCCAGTTCATATATTATCATTCAGCAATTGTATGTCACTGCCAAATGGCCTCAAGCTTTTGTTGGAGAAAGGGGGAAAGGAAGTTGAGTAAATGAAAAGGTACAATGTCACATTTTTTTACTGTTTCCATAATTAATATTCTTATGAAAAAGGCCCTTAAGAGACAGCACATTTTACAAAGCAAGACAGTGCTGCAGAGCTGTCTGTTTTTCTGTGCCTTCTGAATGATATGAACTCCAATGTTCCCACTAAGACCAGGGCATGCCCCACCCATCAAATCAATAAGGACCTGTGGATAAAGGACTCTTCCTTCCCCTGAGCAGGCACAATAGAGCATACTCTTGCTCAACAAGTAGCCTTTAAGCATCTTTGTTATCTTCCATTAGTATATCCCTGTATTCCCATCATGCAGTTGCTAACATAGACATAATGCACATATGAGTTCATTCTTGATTAGGAATCTCCCTAACATCTCTCTAACTCTTTAAACCCTGACTTCCTTCCCCTTTCTTTGCCTGCCCCCAACCTTTAAATATAGTCTCTTCACCACCACCTCTGCTACATCACCTTGATCAGCCCACTTGTCCTTTAAAAATATAAAGGTCTCTTTGTGGTTATGAGAACATTTTTGTGAGACTTTCACATTCCATCCCAGTTTCTCAGAACCTTGTGCTTAATCCACTTTGTGCCATTATTTTTCTTATCCCTGAAATTGCTTGAAAAATTCTCACTGCTTTGGGCTTCATTGATCTTCTTCCTGAACCAAGGTGTGTGGACAAAGCCCACTACTTCTTTTGACTGACTGCCAAACTGAGATTAGTATGGGCTTACCTATGCCTTATAAATTAGGCTCCCTCTTTTCTCTCTCCCTCCCTTTCTTTCTTTATCTTTTCACCATGGTTCAAACAATTTGTATTTGTTTCTGACATATTGTTCTCCAAAGATCAAGCAGTCAAAGAATCTTTGAATTAAAGTAATTTAATTTATCTTCACATCCTGTCCATATTATACTGTTCTTTTTAACCTTTCCATTACTGGTCCATTGGCACATCCACTATAACATTATTACAAAGCTCCACTGAAATCCTTTTCCTAGCCATACTCTTGGCAAACCCATGAGAGAGAAGCCCAAGGATTTCATGCACATAGGTAGGGGGAAGGAATAGTCTTGAGTGTTTTTTATCTCACCAAGTTCACTTCTGGATGAAGCATAGTTGATGGATGACTCTCTCCTTTATTCAGTTGGATTGGCTCCTTGCCTGGCTAAAGCAAGCAGGTCATTTTGTCACTTTACTGTGTCCTCATGGGGAATCCTCATTGGACTTTGCTGTTGCTGCTGCTGCTGACTCCAGTTCCTAAGGGGAATTTTGATGGCTTTTTTGACCTTCTGAAGCTCACAAGTTCATAATTTGGTATATTCCATCTCCAATATTTACACAACTAAGATCAGGAAAGAATTAAAACAAAGTGACAAAAGAAATCACAGCTCCAGGTGTTCCTCATTACTTGGCTGCCAGGTGAGAGAGTTTCCCAGGGTTCTCCCCAAGCTTCCTATGTAAGCATTCACCAGCAATAGAGGGAGAGACTGCCTGGACTTTTTGATCGTTTTGTGTGCACATTTGGATTCATCTCAGCAATCAAGACAACAGGAAAAATATGAGATGATACCTTTATGTATTTTGATGTAAGGCAGAGAAAAAAGCACTCTGCCATACATTCCTGCAAACAATCTCAACAAATCTCCATGTGGATTGATAAGAGGGCAGAATATATGAGGACTGGTCCCATGTTAGCCAATTCCACCATCACCATCCCCATTATTTCAAAATAAACAAAAATCCATAGAATTTTAGAATCTATATATACTCTGTATGACAAGAATATTAGCAATTATTCTACCTAGTTCCAACCTCTTCCAGATAAGGAAACTAAGAAAGTGACTTGCCCAGTCACACAGTCAAGACATCTGATTCTGTTTCTACTGTTTTTTCATTATATCATATTTGAAAGTGAATTAAATGGTCTCAAAGTCCCCACTTGTGCCAAAACTTTTAGAATCTATTATTCTATCATGAAAATATAGCTTAGTATGGCTTAAACTTGGTGTAGAAACTGCTCAATAATTGCAAAGTATTAATCTTTGTTTTCAAACTGCCTCTATATGTCACAGATTGGGAACAGGATTTAATATTTTTTTTCCATTTTTAAAATCGACTGCTTCCTGCTTTACAGGATCCATTCCCAGAGTTACTTGCTACATGAATATGGGAGTGATTTGGGTTCCCTTTTGTAGAACTGTTATTGAAATGGAGGCAGTTGTAATAGTTTTTTTTGTTTTTTTTTTAACTTTTGTACTGCTTGGAGGCATACTGACCACTACTTATTAGCTCTATGATCTTTTTTATTTTCCAAGCATATGGTCAGGGCCTAGCCACTTCCCAGAATAGCACACTGAAGCTCTACTGGCTTAGGCCCACTTTATGAATTGCTTGGCCTTGGGGAAAAGTTAGTACTATGTACTGGGGAGGGCTGATGCATATTAGACATCCTTATGGGCAAGGAGAGAACATGTTTTCTAGGTATCTTAGTAACATCATGCTGCTACCTCTCTTTGTAAGCTCATAGTATTCTCTACTTACAGGAATCCAAAGCATGGGGCAGAAATTTCAAAAGTAGAAGAGAAGACAAAAGTGAAAATCTCAAGACTAGGTTCAAAGTTAGAAAGATTGCCAAATACAGTAGAATTTTAAAGCTGAAAAGAATTATAGAAATATATTTCACAAGGAATGTTGTGTTTAATTTATTCTGCTTCTGTTTTTTATTTTCCATTTTTCTTGTCCTTTTTTTCTAATAATATCTGATTGAAAGCATTAGCTTTGTTATATAAGAATTTATCTAACCCAGTAGATATTCCCACTTAAATTTCAACCCATAGAGTTTTTTTTTAGCTATGTCACAGTTATTAATTAAATTTTCTACTAATCAGTTGTTATTTAGATAAAATATTAAGCCTGCTGAGCTTCTAATTTGGCTTTAAAGTATTTTGTACATCATATAACAGATTGTACAAATCTGGTAACAGATCTAACAAATCTCTGGCCATTACTACTTTCCAAGCTCATAATAAAGCTTATGCTTAGAGCATTCAAAGACTGATCTAGCTATTGGACTGCAATAGAAATTGTTGTGGTAATTGGAGAATGGTCAAGGATAGCACAGGAATAAAAGCTGCAGTAGTGATAGAAACTTTGAAATATGGATAGTGTGATGAAAGTAAAGCACCCCTCATCCCTCACCTCTCCAATGGGGCTCCCATTCCTGAGGGATGATTGTTATTTAGTCTCAGAGCTCTAGGGGTAACCCTGAGGGATCTCGTACTTTCACTTATAAATCCCTACCAGTATGCTTCCAATAAGCCAATGAACTCAATTGGCTTTTAGCAAAGATGGCATTAATAATATCAACTGGCACCAAATATCACCCAAAAAATCCTAAAACATATTTTCCCAGGGCTTGGAATAAGTGAGTTCAAACTTAAACTCAATGGTAATGAGATAGATATTTAGGATACAAATGTGACAAAGAAGTAATTCACAACTCCTAATGGCTTTTAATCTGGAAGTCTTGAGTCCATAGCTGGCATCTTTCTCTGATGAAAGGGATCACTTTTTTTGGAGGTCTTTTGTCTTTCAAAATGCTAATTAATTTTCTGTTTCCATCTACATCTAAGTTTATCCATGTTTGTCCTTGGTGTGTTTTTCTTTACAACTATGTGGATATATTATTCTCTCTGACCCAGGATGGATACATTATTTGCTACCAGTTCAGTATCTCCTGTCTCTTACAAAATGATCACGTTCAGAGTCTTTTGTTTTTTTTTCTTGAAGAAGATATTTTTAATTTGTAGACTTGAGGCTTTCATGTGAATAATAATAATAAATAGCATATGTGAAACACTATAAGATTTGCAAAGTGTTTTATATGTGCTACCTCATTTGTTATATGGGTATTAACATTACCTCTACTTTTCAGGTGAGGAAACTCAGTATCCAGAAAGGCTTAGTAATTTGCCCAACAATCCATAGCTAATTAAAAGCAAAGCAAGAATTAAAAGCATTAATAATTCCCTAAGTTACTGAATTGAATCTTTGGCCCCATTTCAGGCCATCATTGTCTAGTAAGCCTAAGGGACCTAGAAATCCCCAAATTAAGAAAAATCCGTTGATTTTTCTAGAATGATCATCATGAGCAAAACGCATACTTTACTAATTTTGCCTAAGATTCCTGGCTCTGAATTCCAGCTTCCATTCCCCCACCACCAGCAGCTAAGAATTGTGACGTGAGCTTCTGTAGACTTGAAAATTAATGATTTTCAAGAACCACAAAAAAATTCTGTTTTTTTTAAAAGTTTATTCTATAAGCAAACTCATGAAGTAGAATTGGGATCTCCTTAATTCATCCATATTGGCATAAAAATAAGGGTCAATAATGGACTATTGACTGTTGCTGAAAAAGAAATGCAATTTCCATTAATTATAAAGGAAAAATATATCATGCTTGTGTCTCTTCCAGAATGTCTATGAAATCCAAAAATGTCTTCAAATAATAAAGTATGAAAAACAGAAAGAAAGCAGAACATTGTGTTATTCCTACTTAGAATATAATTTTAGAACCTAAGAAATCTTTAAATATGCAGTCCAAAAGCCTCATTTTACTCTTAAGGAAACAGACTCTGAAAGAATATGTTGTTCAAAGTTGTACAACTAGTTAAGTGACAGAGCCAGAATTCTAGCCCATCCTTTATTCTTTCCACTATATTACACTTCTTCCTATCTTCTTCTTCCTTTTCCTCCTTGTCCCCCCCCCAACTTTGTCCAGTGACAAAAGTGAAAATAACTTACTTGACATAAATGTATTCAAATAAGAGCATTAGACTTTCTTCTTGAAAAGATTTACCCTAATGGAGACAGAATTTTTGGACATCAACCAAGCTATTGCACGGTACTAGAGGCACTGAAGACCAAGAGAGCTGGAGAAATCGGCTCCACTCAAAAGATTCCCACCATCTGGTAAATGTGCTATTCCATCACAGTGATTTAAGAAATCAAGAATGTCCTTAAAATTTGCTTTGGAAATTTTTCCTTTCAGATCCACCTAGCAACAGACATTTATGACCGTCTTTCAGTGCCATGTCAATACAACAAAAACACTCACGTCTCCAGGTAAGAGACTGACAATTCACTTCAGCACCAGAGCCTGAAATCATATGCGGGTCTTCTGTGCAATGGCAAAGCTATAGCAAGTGGCCTTCCCATCCTTCTTTTCATTTGCATGTGCTCAGTGGGAAACAGGGGTGAATGGACTTAATGTCAGAGGACTTTTAAGACATGGAAAATAGTCTCTGTCAGACTAGAGGAAAAGCATCTCATCAGGTTTTAGTCTTGCTGTAAAAATCAAAGACACAAGTACACAAGTAAACTAAGAGGACTGTAATTTTAAGCTCTCTGAATATTTTTCCAAATACTGTAAACTGCTCCATGTAAAGTCTTCTCTTGCCTTTTATTAACCCCAGGGAGACCACAGAAGCTGCTCAGCCTTCCAGGGTGCTCTAAAAACCAACCAGGGAGCCTCCTAGGCCCTATCTTGTAACTGGAACAGGCCTTTCAGGCTATCTCCCTACAGATAGAGATACAGAGTCTCTTTAGCCAGCATAGTTTAATTTCTCAGAATTGACCGGGTCTGTAGGGAAGTCTTAGATTTGCCAAATACACAGAGCAGCTGCAAACATAGCACAATAATGTGACAGTATTGTTAACTACAAGTTTCCTAAGTCCCTAGGAAATGTTGCCACATTCAGCTTGAACCTACCTGTAAAGATAGATATGAACCAAAAGATATGATCAGAGCAAAGTAAGAAGATCTGAAAAAGAATTATTATTGAAACATCACTAATTTATTGCAACAATGATAACTACTAATGGATGATGTCAGGATAGAAGGCTATCTTTCCAGTCTGATGCAACAACAAATTCAAGGTATTCAGAAGGTACAAACCCCAAAGAATTGCCAAGGCTATTTGGTAAGTAGCATATTCATTCAAAAAACATTGAAAGATCAAAACATTCTAAAATCCAAGACTAGAATAATTCTTCTGCCTACAATTAGTACATAAAGAAAATTTTTTCTATGAACATATAACTTGAAAAACTGATTAAGTAATCAATAATCATTATATAACAACTATGTGTCAAGTACTGTGTTAGATGCTAGGAATACAAAGACAATAAAACAATTTTCCTACTAATATTTTACATTTTAATTGAGTAAACAACATATACATAAATAAATATATATAAAATAAATAAATATAAGTTTCACTAGAAGGAAGTTAGGGAGAACACTAGCAGGTGGGAGGGAATTGAAAGTGACTTCAAGTAAAAAAGTTGTGCTTAGCTTGAGGCATCAATGAAGTGAGATTCTGAGATGAAGGTGAGGAAGGCAAGGCGGGATAGATAGAAGGGAGGGACAACTAGTGCCAAGGTATAAACTTGGGAGATGGTATAATGTGAGGAACTGAGAGAGAATCACTTTAAATGATAAAATTAAATTAAAACTGATCTTAACTTTACAAAATTTTTGTAAGTTTCTTTAAATAATACCTTCTGATATTACCAACAAAGTTCAGCAGCAAGAGATACAAAAAGAAATTCCATTCAAAATAACTGTTGATAGAATAAAATATTTGGGAATCTATCTGACAAGAAACAGGAACTATATGAACTAAACTACAAAACTTTCTTTCCACACAAATAAAGTCAGATCTTTTAATACTACCTAAATTAACCTTCTTATTTAGTGTCATGCCAATCAAACTACCAAGAAATAGTAAAATCTAGAAAAAATAGTAGCAAAATTCATCTGGAAGAACAAAAGGTCAAGAATTTCAAGGGAATTAATGAAAAAAAAATGCTGATGAAGGTGACCTAGCTGTACCAGATCTAAAACTATATTATAAAGCAGCGGTCATCAAAACTATTTGGTATTGGCTAAGAAATAAAGTTGTCAATCAGTGGAATAGGTTAGGATCATAGGACAAACTAGGCAATAACTGTAGCAACCTAGTGTTTGATAAACCCAAAGATCCCAGCTTTTGGAATAAGAACTCACTATTTGACAAAAACTGCTGGGAAAATGGAAAACTAGTATGGAAGAAATTAGGGTTTGATCCACACCTACCACCACATACCATTTAGATAAATCTAAATGGGTTCATGATTTAGACATAAAGAGTGATATTATAAGTAAATTGGAGGAACGTAGTATAGTTTACCTCTCAGATCTGTGGAGAAGGAAGAAATTTGTGTCCAAAGAAGAACTGGAACTCTTAACTGAACACCAGATAGATACTTTTTTTATTATATTAAGTTAAAAAGTTTTTGTACAAACAAAACTAATGCAAACAAAATCAGAAGGGAAACAATAAATTGGGAAATCATCTTTACATTTAAGGGTTCTGATAAAGTCCTCATTTCTAAAATATATAGAGAACTGACTCATATTTATAGGAATTCAAGCCACTTTCCAATAGATAAATGGTCAAAGGATATGAACAGACAATTTTCAGATGAAGAAATTGAAACTATTTCTATTCAAATGAAAAGGTGCTCCAAATCACTATTGATCAAAGAAATGTGAATTAAGACAACTCTGAGATTCCACTACACACCTGTCAGATTGGCTAAGATGACAGAAAAAGATAATGATGAATGTTGGAGGGGATGTGAGAAGGCTGGGACACTAATACATTGTTGGTGGAACTGTGAACGGATCCAACCATTCTGGAGAGCAACTTGGAACTATGCTCAAAAAGTTATCAAACTGTGCATACCCAGCAGTGTTTCTATTGGGTCTATATCCCAAAGGGATCTTAAAGGAAGGAAAGGGACATGTGCAAGAATGTTTGTGGCAGCCCTTTTTGTAGTGGCAAGAAACTGGAAACTGAATGGATGCCCATCAATTGGAGAGTGGCTGAATAAATTATGGTATATGAATGTCATGGAATATTATTGTTCTGTAAGAAACGACCAACAGGATGATTTCAGAGAGGTCTGGAGAGACTTACATTAACTGATGCTGAGTGAAATGAACAGAACAAAGTCCATGCTTCCTGGAGAGCCAGGGTATAGCTCCCTTTAGCCATTTCAGTTCAAGATGATTCTGGCCATAGTCAACTCCTTCAAGATTACAGAAATCACCATCCATTGGGCACTCTGTTCCAGAACTCTCAAATTAATGAAATGGCTTCCAAAGCTGGGAGTGGCCTTTTCTCAGGATCTCATAACCTCTTCTGATTCTTCCATTCTGTTACTGCTCTCCCTCCCTAATTTCTTGGTGCTAACTGTTGTTGTGTTAATCAGAGTTCTAAAATCTTTTGAAGTTCTTTTTTCTCTAGAATGTCATTATTGTATAAATTGTACTTAACTCTGCTCACTTCATTCTGTCTCACTTCATAAAAAATCTTCCCTGTTTCTTCTGAAGTTGTCTGTGTCATCATTTCTTATGGCACAATATCATTCCATTCCATTTGTATAAAAAAAATTATTTAGCCACTCCCTTAGTTTCAAATTGTTGGCTATCATCACCATGTTGTAAGCATAAATATAGATATAAATCTTTCTTCTTTCTTTTATTTCACTAGGAATATATGCCTAATAGTGGTATAGCTGGGTCACAGGATATGTGCAATTTGCTAATTTTCCAGGCATAATTCCAAATTATTTTCCAGAATGACTGGACTACTTCACAGCTTCACCATGTATTATGTATATATGTTTTCCCATATCTCCTACAACATTTGTTTTTCCTGTTTTATCATCTTTGTCAGTCTAATAGGTATAAATAAGGTAGAACTTTAAAGTTGTTTTAAATTACATTTCACTATTAGTGATTCAGAAAATATCAGGCAGCAACATTTCCATGCCTTAATTGTCTGACCAAAGCCAACCTCCTGAGTCATTAAAGTCCACTCATCTAACTCTCAATGACCCATCTCTTTTGAAAAAAGAAATACATAATCCTAAGTACTCATGAGTACTGGTTTAAAAAAGTTTTTATGTCATGCTAGGTAAATATATGTCCTTCAGCAGAGGTCCAAAAAACAACCCACAAAAAGGGGTCATAGCACATGCCTAACTCCATTGAAGGTGCCTCAGTATAGAATATCAGAGATTTTCTTTGAGTGCAACAACTCAATGAGAACTTAGCATTTTCATTAGAAACATTCAATCTGCAAACAACTTTTCAACACTTTGCTTAGAGTGATTTTGAAAGTCTGTTAAATGAATAAATGTATCTGTTATTTAAAATGAGGTGCACCTGTTATTTCTTTGGTTAGTTTTCAGAAAAAGTAGGAAAGTGAGGATCCTATGGGAGAAATGAGATTCAATTGACCTCTGATCCATGACTAAAACACACCAGTCAAACAAAGCAAGCTTATGTCTGTCCCTTTGCAAAAAAGAAAAAGGATGTCCATCTAAATATTACCACCTGCTAGCTTCCAGTATTGCTCATAATTTCCATTTGCAATCTGCTTTCCTTAGGAAAAGAGGTCTTTGTGTTAAATACAAACAAACCAGGCTTGGTCCATGGGCCTGGTCAACACCTGTGTCTCCACTTTTATACACTGTTTTAGATCTCTGATGTGAAGACAAGCCTGTTCAGTGTTTGAACAAGTCCTAAGCTGGCTCTTCTATGAACATATCGTAAGTCTCACTCAAAAGCTAGTTATTTCTCACCTACAGGAGAGTCTTATAGATAATGAAATACTAAATACTTTTTATGTCTATATCTTTCCTTTTGAAGACAAGTATAAAAAGTATGAATTCTTATTAAATATTTTGGTGTGAGTCCAAAATAAAATAAATCCTATATAGTTCTTTCAGCTTTAGAACTTGTAAAGTACCTTACAAATGATCTACGGCAAACAATAAATCAATAAGCATTTATTGAGCACCTCATTCTATAGGAAATACAATATACCCACTTTAAAGAACACAAAATAAATATAAGCAAATTATATACAAAACTAATATGAAAAAATTGGGGAAGGAATAGAAGGAGGGAGGGAGGAAGGGAGGGAGGAAGGAAGTGAGAGAGGGAGGGAGGAAGGAAGGGAGGGAAAAAGGAAGGAAGAGACAGGAAGGAAGAAAGGAAAGAAGGAAGGAAGGAAGAAAGGAAGGAAGGAAGGAAGGAAGGAAGGAAGGCAGGAAGGAAGGAA